>JASDQU011313018.1:9162-23659 GCA_032191745.1 Picea mariana
GCATGTAGAAGATTGACATAAGACAATAAAGAGAAGAAGAGTTAGTGGATGTAGCCCCAGGTTGGGGTTGAACCATGTATATCCCGTGTTATGGTTGCTTTGTGCATTATGGTTGTTTTATGGTTCATGTGATTAATGCTTACTACAATGATGTATGCTTAGATGAATATGATAGATTAGTGCCTAATGATGTGAATGAGATGCTATATCTGATCTATGTGATGTGCTTAGTGATTGAATGTGTTGAATCTTGTTGAATACTGTGTTGCGCTGTAATTAGGGTTTATCTGCTTTGTAGACAAAGGTTAAGTACTAATGAATGACAATTGCTAAGTGTTCTATTAAGATGTTGTAATCACATATCTGTGTCCCAACTAAGGTTGTAGACATTGGAGTCCTACAACCACCCCTACCTCTACCTCGGGTGAGACTTCATCTTCTTTACAGGTGTTTCCGAAAGGGCCGGTAGTCAGGGTTTTGTTGGTGCGTTGTTGAAGCATTGAACCATGGGTCTACCCCTATGCCAACAAATGGTTCCATTGCTAGGACATGAAAGTGTGATCTGTTTCTTTAGTGCACAGTATTCTACTTGACTTACGAAGTTCTTTTCTAAGAAAGGAGGCAGATCTGAAGTAAAGAGGTAAGATCTGAAATCTTTGTGCTTTGATAAAGGTAAGATAAGTGGAAATTTTTGTTTCAAAAGTATGGATCTAGGTATTTTTGATCAATTTTATCCTATTCTGAAAACTAGGGTACAGTTAGAAGAAAGAAGGTTTGATACGAATAGATCTGATAGAAATAATGAAAGATATGTTATTCCTATGCATAGAAAGAATGTTTGGACTAACAAATGGATGCAGGATCCTAGGAAGATTTTTTTGCAAGTTAGCCACCATGATCCTAGTGTGCAGTACAAGAAAGGTTGGGGATCATTTAAGAGGAAGAGAGGATTAACCCTTTGTTACAGCTGTCGAAGGCCAGGACATCTTGCTAAGGATTGCCCTAATAGAATACCTAGTTATATTTGTTGTAAAGCTATGGACCATGACGTTCTGGATCTCCCTAGAATGATTGCTAAGGTTAAAAGAATGAATATGAGACAAGAAAACCCTGATAAAGTCCAAGAAACTGAGACCATGGCAGAACCCCAGAAAGAATTAGAGATTGTATTACTACAAATGAAAGAAACCCTGAATGACCACAGAGATATCAACTTATCAAAGATATTCAAAAAGAAAAAGTGCATAGAAACAAGAATAGGAGACTTCGACATAGACTGTGTACTGGATGAGGAAACACAGGTGAATATTATGACACAAAGAACTTGGGAAATTTTAGGAAAGCTTGCTATGATCCCTTCATTAGGAGGAATAGGATTATTTAGAGGAAAGCTAATAAATCGATGTGGAAGACTTACCCATACATCTATGTGTGCTCATGGCACTTTGATAGAAGAATAATTTGAGGTTATTAAATTTATTGAGAACAATGCCCCATTTGCGATGTTACTAGGAAAAAATTGGATTAAGAAAGATCAGATCCAAAGAAAACAAGAAGAGAAAGCTCTGGAACAGAAAAAGAAAGAACTAAGGGACTTCATGTCTAAGAGAATAACACACTTATTGGAAGAACAAGAAAACTAGTCGAAGCTATGGAGGACTAGAAATCTGGATGTCGAAGTTGAAAGAACACAAGCAGACCTGAAACACCTGTCTGTAAAAGAGAGTAGAGAACCTACCCCAGACAGAGAAGAAGTATTTCCCTTGAACCCTATGAAATACCATCAACAACGCGAAATTACTATGCCAAGAGGAGATGCGAATCATAATGGAAAGAGGAATACCGAGACGTAGATCACAGGGAAGAAGGCTAGAAATCTCAGCAAGAAGAAAGCAAAGTTGGAGAAATTACAGGAAGTTCCAGAGAAGACTTCACAGAAGGAAGGTCTCCAGAATTTGAACTTCGCCAGACTACTAGAGCAACTCAGATTGGCGCTTCACCATGGCAGAGTGATATGACCATTGGAGGAATTATAACCATTATATTGACGTTCCCGAATGGTTAGAACAATATTTATGATCAACAAGCTCACCATCAGATCATTGGGACCACACCATAACAGACAAAACTACATTCATGAAGGCTTCTTGTCCTTTGTAAGGATCTATTACATCGATGTCTACTTATCCCATCGACTGTTGCTCCGAGCACAGTTTCACGAATTATATTCGAGCCAACGAGAGAACTCATTGTTACTGTTATGTGCTTATTGAGACCTTGCCATTCATTCTATTGCATTGAGAAATTGTTCATCAGCCTAAGATATCTAATCTCGAGTGTGCATGTCGGACGAGCTTAGCGCTGTGGAAAATTTAGTAGAGGAAATTTTAATCGATCTAATGGCAGAGAGAGTGATGTCCACAGGAGTTCAAGCTTCATCGACGAGAGGAGTGCAAGCCTCCCCTTCGACTACTCGTGGATCTGGACCATCTCGAGTTGCAGATGAGAAAATAACCAAGCATCGAGATGATTTGGCAAATGAAAAGTTAATCCCTTCCATACTGCCCGACTACATCCCACCTCTGGAAAACACAGTGAATCATGATAGTGTTCCTAGGGACTTCAACTACACCTTGGTTACTCCGTACCTCCCGAAGGGGATACGCATAGGCAAGCCTCAGCTGGATAATATCATGACACTAAATATCAACGAATTTAACCTAGGGGATCACAAGAAATTCAACATGCTCTCTCCTCACAGGTATTTGACTAGGATGAAGGGGAAGAAGTCGAGGATAATCCCCCAACCATGGACTATGGACCTCGCGCAGTCCACCATCCTGAACGTGATGGAAATAGTCCATTTTGGAAGGCAACAGGAGGTTAACGCATGCATTAATCTCCTGTTGTCAAGATTCCATGGAGGTTATTTGTGCCTAGACAGATGCATCACCGTCGATCTGGTGCTGATCTATTAGATCACCGGATTGAGCATCCAAGGACCAAACTTGCAAGAATTTTACCCAGGGAAAGCTGTAGACCGCACCCTGACGCAGAATATTAAAGATACATACGATGATGTGGAGAAGGGGAAGCGAGGCTACATGGTATCCTCCATCCAGAATGGCACAATGCGCCTTGCTTTCCAGGTGATTGCTGGTAAGATAGTCCGGAAGAATAGACTCACGTAGGTCACAGGGTTTGCTGTTGACCTCGCAAGAAAATGAGTGTAGTGGCTACAAATGAATTGGGAAAAGTACTTAGTGAACCAGTTAGACCAAGACTGTTGTGAAGCTTAGGATTAGGGCTATGAGTTCCATTTTAGTTGGTTTCTGATCCTCATCATTTTGATAGCTTGGGAGATGCCAAAAGGTGTGAAATTCCTTGAACTAGAGCCATCTGAACCCTTAGCCACAAAGTTCACTTTGCTATGGTATTCAAGTGATATGGGAAAACAATGTCAATCAAACATGGTGTTCCACACCTACTACTTGCAGTTACAGAGGGATATCGAGGTTGTCCCTCGTATAATGTTGAACACCCTTCACAGGTTCAGGCCATTTGTGAAGTTCCACGCAGACAAACATTTTATCTACATCACTATGCGCGGAGACGAACACAGAGAAGTACTATAGAGTTACTACAAACTCACAGAGGAAGACCTAGAAGAAATAAATAACGAGTGGCCTGTAGAGCTCCTTATCCCCATTGACCCCGTAGAATTGTCTGATCCCTAACTAATTGGAAGACTAGTGATCACTTGTGAAGGGAATGATACACCTAGAACTAGCAGAAGGAATAAGATAGAAGAAGACCAGCTACTGAATAGTACATCAGAAGAAACTACCTCAGAATTACCTGGAGGAGGAGGAGATGATGAAGTAGACAAAGAAGAGAAAATTGGAAAAGAAGATCAGTAGAAGCAAGGTAAAGTAACACTGCCACAGAATCCCCCTGATGACGCAGAGCCATCTCACAAAAGAAAGGTTTCTCCCACGAAACCCACATCGCAGAAGAAGTCAAAAGCTAGTAAGACCAAGCTACAGACTATGCTCACGCTAGATGACTTCGACTTCATCATCGCAGCTATATCGAAGGCCTCAGAAGATAATTTGTAGAGGAATGAAGCTAAGCAAGAGACCATGCATGAGAAAATTGAAGCAGAACTGCGAGGGGTACAATAGGCCCTTCACTCCAGTCGCGCAGTGTCCACTACGCCCCCTTCATTAGAAGAAACAGAGTTGGGAGTTGAGCCTACCCAACTCTGCAGACTAGTCGATGTGAATAAATCCCACCTTTGTCGTGCACAGGAAGAAACAAAACATGCCACAGTGGCCCTGAAGCAAGCACAAGAGGAAGTAATAGAGCAACTCAGAGTTGCACAGTAGGAGAAGGTTGCCTTCCAAGCAAAGTTTGAAGAAGAAAAGGTGCAGATCCAGCATGAGAAAGAATAGTTGTTCATGGAGCAGGTTGGAGTAAAAGAAGAAGTCAACAGAGCACTTCGCTCTATGATGGGATTAGAGAAAAAGGAGGAAGACCCAGTGGAGAATCAAGTAGCACAACTTGCCGAAGCTATCCAGTAGCTTCAATAGAGAATAATACATCTAGAGCTACAAATAGTACCAAGTACTCCACAGGACGTGCAAGACCAAAGAGAAGCCAATTCCCGGAGCATAGTTGAGAGGATCAAAGAATTATCTTTGGAATGTCAATAGCTTAGCAGTAGAAGTGTGCAAACTTATGAGGGACTTATTGAGGACCTTGAACTGAAGACACTGGAGTCACAACTCTAGGAGGAAAAACAACAAGCATCAATGATACAGGCACAGTGGAAGCTCTTGTCAGCAGTTGAAAGAATGAAACGATCCTAGGAACATCGCACTATCCAACAACACGTCCATGCCATACAGAGCAAAGTCATGGAAGTGACTCAGAGGCTCCAGCCAGTCTAGGATGCATCTTGCCAACTATTCAAATAAATTGAAGGACGAGGAGTAGAGTTGGAACAAGTAGTCACTTCATTCGAAAAATGCTTAGAAGGACCTGTGAATGAGGCAATTCTTCAGGAGTTCGCCAAGTAAGAGGCCTTGGTGAAACAATAGGTCGAAGCAGTTCGAGCCAGGATCAAGGATTTTGAAGCAGAGCTACCCATATTAGAGTGACTCGGGACGAGTCACAGGTGAGCGTTGGGGGCCTGTTGGCCCTTGACCAATTTTTGGAGATTCTCGGTCAGGTTTGACCTATTTTGGGACTTTGATAGTCTGTCGAAGGCGGAGCTAAAGTCAAAGTAGAGATCGCAAGATATCGGCCCCTTTTAGGGAATTTTTGGGTTTTGGGATTATGTAACGGGTATCGGGATGTCGGCCCATGGGTTTATCCATGTTTAGGTCCATTTTGTAATGTATAAATAGAAATCTAGGTGATGTAAGTAGAGGGTGCAAAAGGGTGGTCTGATGCTAAGTGCAAAAGGGAAAGTGAGGGCCAATGTGCTAAGTGCAAGTGATAGTTGTAAATGCTTTGTGCATATTGTATGAGACTTGAAAGGCTAAGTGCAAGTGATTGTAAGAGACTGTGTAAAGGCTTTGTGCTGTAACCTAGCTCGGGGAAGGAGCATCTGGCGAGGTGCACACAGATATCCTGTCCTATGTGGAGTAGGATCTTGTGGCTCTGTGCATGCAGAAGATTGACATAAGAAAATAAAGAGAAGAAGCGTTGATGGACATAGCCCCAGGCTGGGGGTGAACTTCGTATATCCTGTGTTATGGTTGCATTGTGCATTATGGTTGTTTTATGGTTCATGTGATTAATACTTAGTACAATTATGTATGCTTAGATGAATATGATAACTTAGTGACTAATGATGTGAATGAGATGCTAGATCTGATCTATGTTGATATTCTTAATGCTTGAGTGTGTTGAATCTTGTTGAATACTACGCTGCATTGTAATTAGGGTTTATCTGCACTGCAGACAAAGGTTAAGTACTAATGAATGACAACTGCTAAGTGTTCTGTTAAGATGTTGTAATCACAGATCTGTGTCCCAGCTAAGGTTGCAAACACTGGAGTCCTGCAACCACCCCTACCTCTACCTCGGGTGAGACTTCATTTGCTTCGCATGTGTTGTCAAAAGGGCCGGTAGTTAAGGTTTTGTTGGTGTGTTGTTGAAGCATTGAACCATGGGTCTGCCCCTGTGCCAACACTTCTTGTTCATTTATCTCCCTTTCATTTTTCCTTTTCTATTCCTCCTCTTCCCCCTATTTCTGATTTTCCCGTCCTTCAACTCTATTTCTTTCTTCCAGGTTGCTCATTGTGCGGGGATTACCTTGTCTCCTATTTTCTCTTCCTTTGTAGTTTGGCCTAACAAACCCACCCTCATCCTGTTGTTTTTTTGAGTTTTCCTTTTTCGATTTTTGGTTTAACGAGCATTCTCTTAGTAGGTGCCCATGTTCATGACACCTTCTACATCGAAACATGATCTTCTCATAGTCTATGCTTTGGATCCATTCCTCATCCCTTAAATCCAAAATAATTGCCTCCAGGAGTGCCCCCGAGACATCCATATCTATACAGATTATCGCATAGGATGTATACTTCCCTTTTAATGTTGCATCAAACATCTTGACGTATTTCCCCAACTTGTTCCCTATGGCTTCAAAGGTGGACGACAACTAGTAATCCAACGGGAGGGAGTAAAGCCTGATCCAGACTGGGACGCTTTTAAAGGTCTCCTTTTCTAGGGAGAACTTTTCCTTTCAAGGTTGCATGTACAATCCCAATAAGGCATGGAAATACGGTCCCCCCTCAAAGATTTTATCTCTGTCTTCTAAGTGCATGAAGACTGTTGTAAAAAGGCCTTTCGATCCTAGGTGGAGGTCTACTTCTCCACTCGACTTCCATTGGTATTTTATCCAGCTTTGCATGTTCTTTTATGTAGGCCACAAACCCATAAACTTCCATATCATGGCGTGTGTCTTCATTTGATCCATGAAGAGTTGGGTTTGGGGATCTTCTAGAATAACCTTTGGGATTAATATTATTTTTGGTTTGCATGGATTGTTCCCTCCTCCACCACTAGGGTTTGTCATTTTTAGCGTACTTCATCGGGCCTCCCTGGTCTCTTCCTCCACTCATTATTTTTTTCCCTGGCTTTCCTCTTTATGGTGCTCTGGCCTTGATCCCGAGGTCCCTGTCATAGGTTCCTTAAACTCTACGCCACGTGGACTTTTTCCTCTGTCCACCACCACCTACTTGTAGGAGGGAGTCTCTCTCCCTCCCCCTCTGGTCACCATTATTCTCATTGTTGAGGCTGTAACCCTAGAACCAATACTTGGAATCCTTTGTCGTGGTTTGTCAGATCTCAACTAATGACAATTAGACTTCCTCGAATGGTGTTGTAGAAGATAATTTTAAAAAGTTTACTTATAAATCTTTAGTTAACGTAATGTTTTAAAAATTAAAAATGATTTTTAAAAACTTAAAATGTTATGGTCTCATTTTGTGATTGGTGGACAAGTACTTGGATGAGACTTAAATCCTGAGTGCAAGTGTAATTGTCAAAAAATAAAAATAAAAATAAGAAATAGTAAACCTCTAAATTAGTTGAGGTTTGATGTTTTCAAAGATCATAAATAAGGTTCGTAGGTGGTAGAATATTGTATGAAATAGGATGGGCGACCTCCAAGCACAGGTGGTATAAGGTTGTGTGCAATAGGATGGGCAGTCTCCATACTTTGTACTACTCCAAGTTTCATAATTTCTATGCCCCCCATTTTTCGATAGATGCTTTCTATGGCTCGTATAATCTCTATAGGGTTATGGATTTTAGAAAATCATGGATATCAATTTTTTTCGGGTTAAGCAGCAAGGGTGTAGGTGGGTTGTTTCTAGTAATATATGCTTTGGTGTGGGTGTCAATCAACTAGGATATGAGCAACGCTAATAGGTGGTTGATATAATAATTACATAGCAAATTTTCCCTTCATGGTCGATTTTAGTGGTTAAAGAGTATTTATGTTGAATGCCAATTATCTTTGTAGCCCATGTAATTATTGAGGAGTTGTGGATGGTTTTCAATTATGGTTGTAACAAGCACTAGACCTCATCTTGTTGCAAGTAAATTTTCTCACCATCAATTTTTTCCTACACTATCTTAGTGGAAAAATATTTGATTTTGTGCCCTCATTTTCTTTGTGTTTATAGGCCTTCCTTACTGATAACATGGGTTTTAAGGCATTTTCACCCCCAACATCACTATATGCATTATTATGAGTTTTAGAGTAAAGCTTAATTTATTTTTCTAGGTTAAAGGTATCTGATTTATCTACTACCATAACATAAAAAATTCAAATACCCATAACATTAATCCTTTGTTAACTTCCCTAGTGTACACCATAAGCAACCGTAACTTATAAAACTACACTGAACTCTGTGAAACCCCAGGATTGTTCACCATAATATAAATCATCTAATTCCTAAACAAGATATAATCAGACTAGTATTATATTAAAACATCGTAATTCTATATCCCCACCGATGTCAAAATACAACATAATAAGTTACTAATTAATGAAAAAATAACTATATTGGGGATTTAGAATGGAATGGAATTAATTCCTTTTTCAATATGTATTAGCATATAATTTTAAAGATTATGAATTAGGACTCTGAGCGTGAGTTTGTCTTGTGTCTTTTCTATAGAGTTTTCCACCACTTTTGTGGTTGGGTAGACTAATTTTACCTCTGTTAGAGAAAAACATTATGCCCTTTTAAAGTTCTTGGTTAGTTCTGTATTATGACATCATCATGTCTATGTGACCTCCACGTGTACCTACTGATGTACACATCAAATGAAATCACCTATCCATTGGCCTCCACGTGGACCCATCTAGAATCTTCAATTGATGTGGACCTGCTCTCCACCATCAGACACAGGTCTCCGGGCTTCCAAGCCCACAACACTATTGAAAAAATATTTAGAGAGGAAAACTTTCTATGCTTATGGATTCCTCGTAGCCTATAGCCCAAAAAATTGTCGGGCTCCCTTCATTGGGTTTTTCCTATCAGGATGTGGATGTTAGTGCTTTTCGAGACTTTTTTGAAGCCCATGGCCTGCAACATTATCAGGCCATGCTATCGAAAACTTCCCATTGGGATGTAAACTTTCCAAGTCACATTTTCCTCCCAAAATTCGTAGTCTACAACATTTTCATACCCTTCGCATTCATCTTTTTCCCATTAGGATAACAAATTGGCATATTCACAATCCTTTTGAAACCTAAATTTCATAACACTATCAGACTTTCTCTTTTGGGATTTTCCCATTGGAAGGAATTTTATCATGCTATGGGATTTTCCTGAAGTCCACAGCCTGCAATACCATCGAGCTTGCACTTTTAAATTTTTCATTAAGATGACCATTTATGTGCTCATGAATTCCTTCACAGTCGACAACCCACAACACTATAGGGCTTGCCACTCCCTCCAACACTTCCTAACTGGCCTTCTTGACCGTTGATCTCCAGTGGAAAGTTAGTATCCAATCTCCTCTCTTGATGAGCGATTGAGATTCAATTCTTGATGCCTTTCGACCTTTACCTTTACCATTATCAACTGCAGGTCCCACCTGTACCTGACTGCCACATGGTAGTTCTTTGATTTGTTGACCCTTGTTGATGTGGCATGTTGACTCAGGATATAACGTGGCATTCCAAAACCATTTTACTAATGTGGCGTCTTCGTGTCACTCGAATGATGTGCCAATTGCGTCATTGTATGCTAATGTGGCATTCTATTTCATCTTTGACCCTCCCAAGACAACATGCTTGTTCAATAGATCAAACAGTCAATAGTTACGCGAACCAATGACCCATATCACTATGACCTACCAAACTACACGGTCTTTAACATAGTTTCATAACTCTGACATATATGATAATTGAGATCTTCTCAACTTGGTGACCCTCATCCATTTCAACCTCAAATATAATCGATGGTTACCTCGGTCAGACAATCTCCTTCATAAACACAATAACACCACTGGGCTTTATGAATGAATTCTTCTGAAGCCTCCTTTTCGAAGGATCTAACAATTGGAAACTGTTGGATATAATGGTCCAGATTCACTTCAGGATCAAATATGCTCGATGGTAATCTAGTAGAACTTCTTAAAATTCCAAATCTGACAGGCTTGCGGGTTCGCGTTCGTGGGCTCCTCCAGACGGAATGACATTTTTTGTGCCTCTAAAATTCCCCACATCCTGAATTTTGATGGAAAATAAAGATTTACTCCCATCGTGATGAATGCTGCACATTCTTTTAGGCTTGTGTAATTGGGATCCTCTCATCGGAATGACATTTTTTCACACCTTAGAACCTCCCACAACTTGAATTTCGACAGACGACCATGATTCACTCTCGAAGCGATGGATGATCCATGTCCACTCGAGCTTGCACCATCAGAATCCTCCTGAACAGGCCTTTCTAAGTGCCATTTTTGAGAGATCGGATGACTGAAAAATATTTGTCTTTCAGATCGACGGTTAATACCTCTGCTAGCTCGTCTTTTTCAAAACTATGCAACTTGTAAAAAACTAGATCTTGGAACCTTTCTACTGAACTTCGCCATGAAGGGGGTCTACAACTCCCCTCCTATGTGCACTGTCTTTTTCCCATACAACTCAAGTGTTTTAACCATGGATCTGATACCACTCTTTAACATACCCCGAACCCCCAGTCGAGGCGCGCTACTGCAAAAACATTTGAAACATACCCAAACCATCTGTTTGGGCACATCACTGGAAAAACTTACATCTGATACCAAAAGTAATAAATAAAAATACATAGTGCAACATTCCTAACAATCATGCATCTAAAAACACTTGTAAAAACCATGAATAGTAGCTAAAACAACATCTCACAACAACATATAATCATTGAACTTAGAGTTTTTAATGAAAAACAATTAAATAAGAGAATACAAAGAACAACACTTATATTTAAGTAGTAATGATGCAACCAAATATAGGGGATAGACATTCCTCCCAACCATATACTTTCTTTTCCAGATATCATTAACCGATCATCGCTAAGTTGGGGCTACGTATCCACAAAAGAGAGTGTCCCTCACAATCAAACACTTCCCAAGGTGTCTAGTCTTCCTACAATTATCCCAATCCACCAAGCTCTCTTCCCCATGACCCACAAAACCCAAGGAAGGGAATCTCCCTTCACTTCTCATAGTCCCTTAGGCCTTACCTCTTCCCTCTAGGGCTCTAGTGCACTTGGTCAATCAGGAATATCTCTATTGGGTATTCCAGCGATGTTAGATTCTAGGAGAAACTATAAGCACACAACTTACTACCCTCAAGGAAACTTTCTCTCTCAAAGAGAGTTCTCTATGTAGGCATGAAAACCTGCTTCTTTAGCTTCCACGCTCAATGCTATTGCACTAATTTAATGCATTTCCTTTGCACAATTGTGTGATCTCTCACTGCTCCAACACGTGGTCTCTATTACCATTGTATGTAAAACACTCCAACATTCTCTATCTTAGACTCTCGTTGCTTCCAACACTCATTCGACTCATTGCTTGACTGAATGTTGTGTTTTTCCATACAAATCCCTCTTTTACTTGCTTTCTTGACTCACAATCCTCCCAAGGAGGATTGTACTCAACCCCCATGCTCACAATAACTTTCTGAAGTGATTTCTCTTACCCACCCTCTTACAAGCATTCAATGTTATCTTTGGAAACACTCCAAAGGAAAAATAGAAGGTTCATAACACAAGATAATATCTAGACAAGGTTGGTTGAGATTAATACACATGAGAATTCCCTTCTTGGACCCCTTAGACCCTTCCCCCTCTTGTGGATACTTATCCCCCATTAATTAATTGTATGTGTCCACATGCAGGTTGGCGTTATCTTTATTTATCATAATAATTTACAAAGTTTACATATGTTCATGGACCAAGCAATGTAATATGTAAACTTTGTAAATTATTATGATAAATAAAGATAACGCCAACTTGCATGTGGACACATACAATTAATTAATGGGGGATAAGTATCCACAAAAGGGGGAAGGGTCTAATGGATGTTACAATTTGTTTTTACCTTGAACTGTCTTCCTATTAGGTAAGGGCACCATTTTGTAACTGCATCCAATATGGCCAACATTTCCTTTCATAAATGGGTTTGAGTAAGTTCTTTCCTTTAACTTGATTACTTTCAAGGGGAAGGTTCCTTCCTTCTTGCATCAAAATTTGCACCAATACCACATCCCAAGGCATCACATTCCATAATAAATGTTTTTGTGAAGTCAGGCATGGCCAGGATAGGAGCCATACACATATCCTCAAGCTTTTCAAAATATTTGTTTTCTTCTTGAGTCCAAGAAAATGCCTCCTTTTTTAATAATGTTGTTAGAGGTGATGTTATTTGACCATAATTCTTGAAAAACTTGTGGTAATATCCTTTCAATCCTAAGAATCCTCTAAGATTCTTCAAGATTTTCAGAATTGGCCATTCCATCATAGATTTAATTTAATTAGGGTCCACTTTGACACCTTCATGAGATACAATATGACCCAGATATTCCAGTTCTTGAACCCCAAAGGAACACTTGGAGGGATTTGTATATAGTTGTTTCTCTTCAAATAGTTTTAACACTATGTCAAAATGTTGTATATGTTCTTCCCACTATTTTTTCTAGATTAGTATATCATCAAAAAATACTAACACAAATGTTTTCAGTAAGGGTTTGAAAATAGAATTCATCAAGATTTGAAATGTTGAAGGTGCATTAATAAGGTCAAATGGTATCACTGAAAACTCATAATGACCTTCATGTGTTCTAAAGGCTATTTGAAATGTATTCTTGACTAATTATAATTTGATGATATCCAAAGTGGAGATCCAACTTAGAAAAAAAATTGCTCGTTGTAGCTCATCTAGTAATTCATCAATGACAGGAATAGGAAACTTATCTTTAATGGGGATTTTGTTGAGATGTCTATAAACTAGACACATTTTTATAGCTCAAAATGCTACTATCATGCATTTCTGACATTGGCCTACTCATTTACACCTTTTCCAACCACTTTTGCTAAGATTCCTCTTAAAAAGAAACTTTTTTCATGGTGTACGTTCCCTGCTACATATGCAACACATGTACATACTCTAGTTGCATGCCTGACAATCCGCGTATACTCTAAAAAGTTGCAAAAATAAAAAAATTCTGTGCTTTTAGGCATATTTTACGGGCTATGTCAGGTTGCACAACCATCTTACCTCTTGTAGCCCTTCTGAAAACTAATTAACCATATTTTCTCCATATGAAAGGGTCCCTAGGGGAGTCATTTGGAGATATGAAAGAAGAGGCAAGTGAAATCTACCAAAATTTATCCCTTGCATTCCAAGCCTTTTGGATCCTTCTCTGAGTTTCATCCTCAACATTCACTTCTAGTCATCCCCCTTTATACAATCCATCCTTTTACCCTATATTAGCATGTTGGTTTTGAGGATAACATATTGGGAATAGTGCACTTGGAGTCAAAGTAGAGGAGCGACGTCGGCAAGATTCAGGTTGTAACTTCCAATATTGTTATCAATAAAAGAGAAACTTCTTGTCCCAGATCTTTATGTATTTATGTTTATGTTTATGGATGTTTTTCATGAATATCTAACCCTTTATATGATCTCGATAGTTATGCATATGTTGTCATATTTTGTTTTGTGAATTTGTTTCAGGCCATCTTTGGGAGGAAGCCTGCAATTCTGGAATGGACAACGATGAGAAGGGATCTACGACAGACGAAAGGACTTAAAGTATACATTTAGATATTCTCTCCCTTCCCTTAATTACCATTAGGTTTGTTGTATTTGGGTAAAATAGAAGTGTTTCTATCTTTTGAGGTGTCAAGGCTCTGACTAGTCGCTAGACACGGATTAGGGGGATTTTTTCCACATATTAGTATGAGAGCCCAATCATTGAATACATGTGAGAGGGTGTGTGTGATAAGTCACATCCCATAGTTATTAGAAGAATGGGGTTGAAGTAAAATCAACATTTGGGAGTGTGAGAGTCAACTTGCTTGGGGAATCGTTTGGGAAAAGAGGGGAGTTTGTACAACGAAGTTTTTTGGGGGCCAACAAAGGGAGGAGATTGATGGAGATTGAATGAGGCCATAGTGGGCATGGTGGTAGTTTTTTTGGAGCTATAAAATGCATGAATAAGTAGGTTGTTAGTGTAAATGTGTTGAACCTGCACAAAATAGATCTAGCTAAACAATAATACACACATTTTCAGAGAGAATTTGAGAAAGAATAAGAAGGAGAGAAATAATGAAATAATTCTCATTAACTGTAATGAATAATTTACACATGATATACTCTGTATAAATCAATGAGTGCGAAGGAGAAAAAATGAGCCATAGTGGTGGTCTAGAGTGATCTGGACACACAACAACAGTTACGGAAGTGAACTTCCACCCAG
>JASDQU011313021.1:6892-24837 GCA_032191745.1 Picea mariana
ATAGTGATTCACTTTTATACTTGAAGTGAAATACACTTTACAATTTTAGCATGAACTTTTTCAAAAAAGTAACAAAAGAGAGACTTGAACTCAAGAACTCTTACTTAATAAGGCAAGTTTTAACCAAATGGTCTAGCAAAACATATTGTAATGTTCAGAAGGAGGATTGGGGTTGTTGTTGTTGTTGTTGAAGATGGTCTTGGAGAGCATGCTTAAAAAAAACTCTTTTCACACAAGAAAAAAATTTTGCTTCTTGATGACAACAAGGGTTAGATCTCGGTTAGCTTACCCGGAAGATGCACCTTTTCCTATCTGTTTCTTATTTTCCGAGATTGCATAGGGCATGGGGCAAAGAGCATATGTATATCTAAAAGAGTAGCAACCCGGAAATAAAAAAAATACAAACCGAAATAAAACCAAAATAAAACTTTGCATAAATTTAAAAAATGTGTATTCAGGCTTTATACCTTTGGATCTGACTATAATGGTCATATCTTGGGAAAACATAAATCTTTTCAAATGAAACAAAAAGTGTTCCTGAATGAAACAAGTTCTTCGAATGCAATGGAATAGTCCTCTTAGCCCATAAATGTACAAAAATGACAAAAAAAGGAGATGAGGCAACTCGGCTTCAGAATCTGAAGCTACAATAGGAGCGGGTCTTCAAACATGATCTCATACCATGTTCGACAACACGTGTATTCCAACAGAGGATGAAAACTTTCAGCAACCACTCACATAACTATATCAAAGATCAACACACCAATTTTTTCATATGGTAAAACCCCTACGGGGAAACATCCATGGCCCCAGCCAACGCGGCCACTTGGAGCAGTTTATTCATGCAAAAGAAAAAGATTACAGAGAGATTTTACAATAGAGTTTCTCACAATCGATTATCGGCAAATGACCCTCAAATATCTTTAAATAGATATCATGAACCAATCGGTTGTTAAGCCACGGATCAATGGTCGTTAAGATTGAGGAGAGTATGAACCATCGGATCACTCTATGTCGGGAACATATCGTGACCGTCGGATTTCCTAACTACACATGCATACTAATGCATACTAAAGAAACACACTAAGAAACACACTTTTACCTAACGACAAATTAGACCAAGTAGATCTTAACTAAATCCTAAGTGTCTAAATATCCCAACATGGACACCCAACAAGACAACAGTCTAACGCTAAGTCACAACACAGTTCTGGCGACTATAATTGCATCGGGCTTCATAGGAAAAAACACAGGACGACTTTCTCGTTTCTTCTTTCAGAATGCATGTGGGTAGGTAGAGGTCAAACGTAGAGGCAAGAATGACGAATCGAGAAAAATGATAGGATGACAACCCTCCCATGAGGGTGTCCTGCATGTGAACCTGATTTTGTTCTGCATCTGCATCTGCATAAACATTGTTGCATGCAGACCAACCACAAAGAAAGAGTGATGGGGAACTAAACTTCCACAAGGTTGGGAAAGGGAGGTGGCCAAGTGTGTGGGCCTAGGGGCTAAGATAGGGGGATTACCTCTAAAGGGGATAATAATTTATTATTATTTTCTGAAGGCTAAGGTGGACATGTTGAGTGTTATCCTAAGTTCCTGTAAAGGGAACGTGTGCTAAGTGGAACTCATGTGGCTCCAGGAAGACAAGTGTCGACCTGGGCATATGCAATTAAAAGATGAAGTGTCAACTGTGTTGGGAGTCGTGAGTCATTCTTCCAACCTCTGTGTGGTTTCGTCCTCCATTTGAACATCCATTGTCTGAATTGTGTGGCTGATGTGTTTGATCTTGGTATGCGTCATGTAGCTTTGAAACCTGAAGCCTATGATGTTTTCTTGAAAATTCGATACACCCTCAGTCTAAACTTGTTTTGCATATGCACTTGACCCCTATGTTTTATCCTTTGGTCATGGATCCTAAAACCAATGAGAACCCATGGACTGAGCCATGTTTTCTGTGAATCTCAGGTATTCCGTATTTGTCTGAGTCGTGTGGTGTCGTAACGGTGGGATATTGTGGCCATGCAGTTCCTCGAATGAGTGTGGCTTGTTGCCTTCTATCATTCTGGTGTGAATGAGTGTTGAACTCTTACTGTTGTCCTCACCTGGATGGAGTTGAGTCGAGGAATGTGCTGAAGAAGAGGGTTTTCAAGTCCTTGGTAGAAGAGGCAATTTGTCAGACATGTGACCAACTCTCTCCAGGTGAGAGAGTCTACTAGGAAGTGGTTTTCTCCCAGAGAGAATCCAACACCAGCTATGGAGCTATGAGAATTCTTGATCCGGCCTATTGTTGAGACCCAGAGAGGAAGGTGAAGCACTAATGGATTGTTCTTGTGAAGGTGTATACTCCCGGGTGGAATAGGCATGTGGGGAATGAGAGCCAGTGAGTAGTGGGCATAAGAAGGCTCCTGGAAAGAATCCTTCTGGTTTCTCTGTGCAGTTTTCCTATAACCTCAACCTAGTCTAGGAATCCCTTGCCTTGGTTGGAGCTTAGTCCCAGCTTAGGGGTGACCCACTATTGAGCGTGATGAACAATGTGGTCTATGGATGGGAGGTTCGTGGAAGCTCTGCACGTAGTTGGTGGTCTTCTAATAAAATATAAGTACCACTTTTATGTTCATTTGCATGTTGTGTAATGGTACATATGTTGTAATTGATGAGTATCGCCTGTATATGTTGTATATGTTGCATGTGTAGGCTTAGTGTTATTTCTGCATTATTATTTTATATATATGTAGAATAGTCATTCTATGTTTATATGGATGTGTATATTTTTCCACAAGTATCTCTGTGTGGCATAGCCCAGTAATTTAAGGCTGGAGTTGTCATAGATTAGAATAGAGTTATCATAGAAGATGAGTGTGGGAGATTCCAAGAGAGAATCTCGAACCTCCCAAACCTGAAAATTCGAAGTTCCGAAGGCTTCAACGATAGAATTTCCCTTTTGTATGTCTATCGTCAAATGTTGGGTATGGTGAATGGTTGATCTGCCTACCTCGCGAGTTCAATAATTTGGAACTCCAAGTAATTGATGTGCCATAATTGGAGTTTTTCGAAATCCGAAGTCTCGATTAGAGAACCTTGGGATCTAGCACCTGCTCACGACCCATGGTCACATGGGTTGGGGACTGAGAGAAAGGGGCTAGTGCCCGAAAAATTAGCAGAGGAGAGTTTTGAAAGTATAAATCTACGGGGATTCTTGATTGAATGAGAATCACATAGAATGAAAATTGAATGTTTTAATGAGTCATATTTGTTTATGATTGTTGCAGGATTTGTTAAGGATTAATGGTGTGACAAATTCCAGTTGTCTGCACATTGTGTTTGCATAAGTTTTAACGAGTTCCAAAACCGTTTAGAGTTGCCACTGAGTGAAAATAAATGGAGGATACAAAAAATGCTTCCAGTTCATGGAATGAAGCTAAAGGGATGGATGTTCGTTTGGGAGTTGAAGGGTCGAACTCCAATGGGCATGGACAAAAGATATATAAGGAAGGGAATATGATGAAGATCATTGACAAATTGCAGAAAGATGCCCAAAATCACCAAACAGATAGAAGAAAGCTCAAGAAAGGTTAGGATAAACAAGGTGAATTCAACTTAAAGTTGATGAAGAGTCTCTAAAGAATAGAAAAGAAGTTTGACTAGGAGAGAGACTTGAGTAAAACAGAGAGTCACCTAACTTCTGAGGGAAGAAGATCAAGGAGTGTTGGTAAACACCATCATCACTCCCAAGGTCACTCTAAGAGGAGGGCACAAAATAGTTCAAGCCCATCTCCTACCAGAAAACATAGGAGATCTAGAGTGGATGAATTGAAGGAAGAAATGAACAAGATTAAGCCTCCTACTGTTGTTGGAAAAAATACCCTACGAACTAGCAAACTAGGGTCAGACATGCATGCAGATTTTGACCAAAAATAAATTACTTTTAAACCTACAACCCAAGATTAAAACCCCTCTTTCACAGTAAATGCATGAAGAGAACCACCGACCTTATTACCGGCGTTTGATGTAGATCCTTCGTTGCACTTTTACCACTTTCTTGTGCTGCTCCTTCCATAGATAACCTACAATCAAGACAAATAACAACTATGCATGCATGCTACTTCTCTACCTGAGGGTTAGAAATCAAGCATAAATTAACCAAACCATAGACAATTCATGCATTGGGACGGGAAAAGTATTCTTTTTACTAATGAAAATCAATCAACTTACAATCAACGCTGAGACTGGCCACCACTCCTTGAACCCGATCCTGGGCTCCTCTTCTTCTGTCCTCCAACTACTTTGCGTTAAATCTCCTTTGGCATGAGGAAAGGATAAAGGGTTGGGATACTGGATTACGTAAATGGTTAGAGTTTCTTCGCTATATCTTTTCCTCCTCCAAATGGTACCCCTACCCATTCTTTTATAGGCTAGAAGGAGCTAGGGTTTTGGACGAACTCTCTGCCATGCATGGCCGGGAGTTTTAGTTAACTGACCCATAGCTTTTTGTTCCATCGGCAACTTTCCTTTTTTCGTGCTTTGCTAGGTACACGCAGGCTGTAGTGATCCAGTCAGCATGTACACGCGTGTAGTAATGGGTTAGGGCACGTGGGCCTTGACACAAGAGGATTTCCAAAGAGTTGTTCAGCAGATGTTTTGTCAATGAAGGGATATGAGTTGGCTTGATGCCAGGTAAGCATGTGTGGTGCAATTTAGGGTTATAACAGATGCCCCCTAATGTGTGAGGTAAAAAGAGCATCTGATGGCTAAAATACATTACCAATCTTTATTGATGCGCCGAACGATTGATCCCAAGGATCAAGAACCAGGAGGTGTCGTCTGCAAAATAACAAATGTAGATCATGGCTACCAATCAAATACACTGTAGATCCATGTCAAATAACTATAAAGAGTAACCACGAATAATACACAGCGGAGCTACATCTCGAAATCAGAAAGATATACATATAGAGTATCCATCTTCCAGAAGTTGATTCGGCCCGATGGCTATACTTCAGAGCTTGAGCAACAACTTCAAAATCTTCTAAAACTCGGGTAGGAGTGTAATATGAGTGTACAACTGCACTACCCAGAGGTCTTCGACGGCTCGTCGGTTATGGACTTGATAATCTTGATGATCGGACTGAAGGCTTTAGTGATTTCGAACAAGGACTTGATTGGACATTCAGGATGGTCGGGTATGCAGACAAGAGACATATTGCAATGGGGCTGACTCATGCTTAGTGACAAACTTCCCTTGGACAATAGCATGACAAGTGATAAGACTCAAGCAACATATATGTTAATCATAAGTCTATGAAGCAGGAGGCAACACAAACTCTCCATATGTTTGGAAGAGTAACCAAACGGTGGAGGACACAACTCTATATAGTGAGAAAATATTCCTAAGGTCGTACTACATCCCATAGTATGATGATCAAATGAACAGATGTGCTTTATCCAAGGGCGGCTCATTATGCTGCCAATAAAGAAAATACTTCTCCCATCCTCTTTTTGGGGTATATTTGATTTTTTTTGTTTTTTTTTTATTATTTTTAAAAAGAATAAATGAATATTATGTTACAATGGAGGAATGAGTACTGCAAACATACAAGCTCGAGGCACAAGGACAAGACTAATGTTCTGGTAAAATGATACTCGGGAAAAATCCTCCGGTGGCCAAAGGTGTTAAGACGCAGAAGCAAACTGTCACAAGGCTGGTGGATAAGGTAAGCAAATGTGGTTGATAGAAAACACAATGGTAACGTCCTTCGATGTAAGTTTAACGAGCCCAGAGAAGGTAAGCTCGGTGGTTTTTCATATTTAGAGAGTCTGAAAAAGCATAAAAGGAGACTCTGTTGGGGTACCTTTTTTCGACAATAGTCTAGTCGGTTCGAAAAAGGGAGAAACTAGCACCAATTAGACGTCAATTCAAAACCATTTTAACGAGTGTGACAAGGACAAGATCACTCGGCTATTTTTTCACTTTTAAGGAGTTTGAAAAAATCTTAACTATGGACTCCGTCAGGAATATTCTTCTGGACCAATTTAACGAGTGTGAAAGAATAAGGTCACTCGACAATATTTTCAATTTTAGGGAGTCTGAAAAGAGATTAACTATGGACTTCGTGGGGGTTTCTTTTTCGTAAATTTAGTCCCTCAGGCCCGAAAAAGGAAGAAAATTATACTTGAGAGTACTCTTCTAAACAATAGGAATTCGATAGAGTATACCTTTGTTTATACAATTGACCGTCCGGACCGAAAAAGGGGTAAACTACAGCCGAATAGACGTAACTTCAAATTTCAGTTTAACGAGCGTGAAAGGTCACAAGATCACTCGGCAATCTTTTCATGTTTAAAGGGTCTAAAAAGGGCTTAAAAGAAGACCTGTTTAAGGAACGTTCTTCTGGACCAATTTAACGAGTGTGAAGAAACAAGGTCATTTGGAAATCTTTTCATCTTTAAGGAGTCTGAAAAGGGCTTAAAGAATACTCCATAATGGTTACTTTTCTCAGTTAATTCGGACGAGATCGAAAAGCATAAATGCATTCTTGTCGGATGTTTCTTTCGAATCTCAAAGCGAGCTTGAAAAACAACAAAGTTAGCTCATGATAGACTCTTTGTGGGTCAATGCCTAGCATCTCCTCGGGGGAGTTGTATGCTCCGAAGAAAACATTTTCTATGACGCCAGGGGTTCTTGAGATATTGATAGGTATCGTTTCAGCAACGGTTTCCATATTACCCTCAGCATAGATCTTGTGTGTAGCTAAGGGATTAGTATGACAATACCTATCTCCAGTCATAGTCACGATGAATTCTCCTGCTTTGATTCGGCTTAACTTTGGGAGGAAATATGATCTGTGATGAAGATCTTCCCAG
This sequence comes from Picea mariana, assembly GCA_032191745.1. Lineage (NCBI taxonomy): Eukaryota > Viridiplantae > Streptophyta > Pinopsida > Pinales > Pinaceae > Picea > Picea mariana. The sequence goes on from JASDQU011313021.1 coordinate 13,760, forward strand.
GGTTTGTCCAGACTAGTCATTGCTTCGATTACTACTTCGTCAGAAGGAAAGACTAAGTCTAACGAATTGATGTTAGCGAGAGAACCCTAAGCCCAAATAGGCTCTAGAAGTGGATCTAACTCTTGTGCGGGAGTCGGATCAGGGTTAGTTGAAGCTTGTTGGACTAAAGAGTATGCTACTTTAGCAGTCAACAAGGCCATGGACATGCCTGATTGCCCTGTTTCATCCATCATGGCTGATGGGGAAGGAAGAATCCAAGGATCCTCAAATTAAGTCATGCAAAACGACGAAACTTGAAAAATCTCAAACTTATGGTGATTAGATATAAATTTGACATCATCGTGAGGAGGTCGGTAATCGAAGGTACCCATCAAGGATGGGCACAAACCAACTCCTACGTTAACAACACCTGGTTGAGGATTATCTATCATTGGGACCATGGATGCCCCCAAAGCTGGGTCAGGTCTAGAGAAGGACAGTTGATCAATGGTCACTATACGACCCTCATGGGGAAACAACAAGACTCAGAAAACTGTAGCAACTACATCTTGCATAGAATAAGTCCAACTCCATCCTAACAAGAGATTATAGTCGAGGGGAGCATTGACTACCTCTACTTCGACACACACGGTTTTCCCTCCTAACTGCACAGGGAAAGAAGGAATGATGCCATGTGGTTGGAATGAACGACTGTCGAAAGAACTGAGGAGAGTAGGTGATGAAGACAAAACAGGCTGTTCGATGGCCTTCCAGCATGCTAACGACATAACGCATGTCGAGACACCCTCGTCGACCACCGTGCGGAAGATATTCCGAGTAAAATTTTTCGTGGGATGAGCCACTACTATCTGAAATGTGACATGGTAAGGCAGACGTGGTTTTAAGTCAGTTGTATCTAACATGATGGTACCTGGGTTACAAGTCTCAGTAGAGCCCAAAGTGGTTAACAAGGCTTTCCTCTGAGTAGGGTATCTTTGGAGGACCTCCAAAGCAGACATCGCACAAGGGGTTTGTGATAAATCTTCCACCACAGAGTAATTCTGGGCGGCCCTGGCGTTTGGGTTGTGAGAAGCTTTTTTAAATGCACCCTTTGGAATGCATGTCATCATTTCTCCCAATGTCTTCTCAATCTGTAGAGGAAGAGATGGGAGATCAACTTCTTTACCCTTCTCAGAAGTGCTTGGTTTACTATAGTCGTATGCTCTAGTCATTATGAAAGCATCACCCCTAATCATATATAAATTCATGGATGAGGGATTGTTTGGAGGAGGGCAGGTTTCTTGGCTTCCCTCTTCTGTACTTGTAGAGGCTTGAGTTAAATTTTTCCCATGTTGAAAAGGATTAGTCAACACTGCCTGTTGTTGCTGTGTGACAAACTTTTGGGCCTCTGCAAGTCGAGGACAAAGATGGGTCGGGTGGTCTTCCGCACACAAGTTTCATGGATACCTCACCTTCCATTTTTCTGTAGTGTCCCCAACAACATTATCAGTGGGTTTTTTATCCCCCTTACCCTTCTTTCATTGTTTTTTCTTCCCTTCAGGCTGCTAGGTGGCATTTGGGTTAGTCGACTGCACAGAGTGTACTTCTGATGTTTGGGTAGGAGGAGTAGCCAAAGAAGTAGTCTGGTTGGCCGTTGTGTGTTGTATAGATAACTGTTGCAACTGTTTTGTCAATTGCTCAGTGGGCTTGGTTTGTGTTGAACCAACAATACCATCGGCATGTGGTCCAGCTCTCTGTCTAGTTTTATCCAGTATTGATCGTGGTGCATCTGGCAGGATGTTGTATAATAAACTAGATTGAGAATAGATGAGCTCAAACTGTTGAGCCCTCATGATGGCATCTTCTTCGGAGAAAACTCTGGAAGTCACGATGTCTTTGGATAATTGTGGCACCAGAGACTTAAGGAACCACTCAAGAAGGAATGCTGGTGGGACTGGTACTTTGATTAGACTCTTCCGGCGTCTCCACTCTTGGATATGATCAGAGATATGGTCCATGGTTATCTGTTCAAAATTGGTGTACAGCTCTGTGCCAGTTTCGTATCTCACATGTAACTGGAAATGGTTAAGGAAGGCCATCTCCAGTTCGCCAAAAGAAGAGTATCTTGAGCGATCGAGCTCGATGTACCATTTTGCATCACTCCCAATAACAGTATGTTGAAACAATCAAAACTGTACGGAGTCATATTTCAATGAGTTAGATGAACACTAAAGATGGAAGGTAGTCACATGATCACCTGGATCTTCATTAGGCTTGGCCTCGAACTTTGGAATGTCCGAAGGCAACTTCGTTGGCATAGGAGGCCAATGTGGATCATGAAAAATAGGATGATTTAACAACCTTGTCAAATCTGGCAAGTGTAAAGTTGCCAGGAGTGGTAGTTTGGGTTGTTGTTGATAACCGGGGAAAAAGGGTCCTGGAGTTTGACTGGCACTAGGTTTCCAGGAAAAGTTTGCCTGCTAGCCTGGATTCTGATAGAAACCATGTCACTGACTAGTGTAAAGATTTTTCATCTATGGAGACATCATCAGTTGATTTCCCATAAAGGACATAGGGTGTTGGGCATGCATCGTGTTCGAAGGAATTTGGGAAGGATTAGCCCATGCCAGTCCTGATGGGAGAGGTATAGTAGTATGTCCAGGATTCCATTGACTGTGGAAAGAATTACCCCAGAACGACATTCCAGAGGAGGGAACAGATCCTTGTCCTGAGTTCCAAGGTCCTACTATACGTGCCCCCTACACAAGAATAGTACCCTGCGCCGGAGTAGACTGTCCAAAAATGGGAGTGCCCCCAGACAGGAAAGCGGTGGATGAGAAAGTGTTGTTACCAAACGTCTTGTTCCAAACAAACGGTGTCAAACCTATCGGCATACTATGCGCAGGTGTTCCTTGACTGCCGGCTCCAAATAAACTAGTGTGTGCAGGCTGCCCAGCAGACTGTTGATGCGGACTACCAAGCGAAGGGGACAAAGGAGGGATATGACCTAGGGCATAAGGAAAAGTGTTAAAAGGGACAGAACTGCCCCCAATTTGACCTTGCAAAGGAGCGTTAGAGCTCCCTTCCTCGAGACCCAAAGTCTGTAAAGTGGAGTAAGTGAGTGCAGGACTTGTACCCGAACTAGGCATACTGTATGAGAACGGAAGGCCTGTTGCACTAGGTGTGAAGGGGGTTGTGGCCACCACCATAGAAGGGTTCGGTCCACTGTGCGACGTAGTTGCGGCCGAGACCATGGTGGCTCAGACCGACGACGGTAAGTTAGGAGATGATTCTCCTGTGGTAGCAACTGTGGTGGGAATGGAATAATTCCGAGAAGAAGTAATAGCATTTGTTTCCATAGCTGTGTGAGGCACTGTCTGGCATTCGTGAAAATGGATTGGTGCAGTAAATGATGCCCAAATATCAGTGGTTGGGGTTTCAACTGAGCCAATATTGGCGGTTGATTCCTCCGGGAGTTGTTCAGGCACAAAGGTTTGTAACCCGATCACTTCGAAAGACCCTTGTCGGTCTAGCTTCCACCTTAATGGTGGCGGGGGTGGCTCCAGTGTAACCGACAGCATGCCCAGAAGCCTTCGTGACTGGCGGATCTCGGGATCCTCCACTGTTTGAGAAGATCCAAGACACGCTAAGCTATTCTACATGTTCAAAAAGTAACACACACTAAAAAGAATCCCCTAAGAGATAAGACAAGCAATCACTAAACTATTTGGAAGAACAGTTACAACAACCAACACTAGAGCAACTTACCAGTGCAAGTGCAACTCGAATACGGAAGCACCCTCCAGGTATACTCTGCAAAGCATGGTCTGATGTATGTCCTAGGTACTGCGGTATACCCCCGCAGTCACCCATGTATGTCCCTAAAAAGATTGGCAGCTAGGTTGCTAGCATGTGAACAGTCACCAGGCGGGTACTGTCTAAAGTCGGGTAGACCACAATGAGCAGGGTATCAAGCCCGAAACCTGTCAAGGGTATCGAGAGAAAATGGTAAAGAAGACAACTGAGGACCTCAAATTCATTCGAGACCCATGAAGCCCCGTGGCAAATGCAAACGACAGAATCCCAAAACAAGCCCTCAATATGTCTTCTCCACTACAATTGGTCTAGCTTTGGAGGGGTTATCTCCGCTACCTTTCCGCACACGACCTCGTGTTTATCCGCTATGTTAGAAGGGGGTCCCAGATAACTTCCATGAAACTGGACTTAGACACTCCCTATCACAGACTCTAATGTTTGGTTTTGAATGGCCTTGGAGAGTTTCCTCTTCAACCTAATCCAAGGCCCTAGTCCTGAACTAATTTGTAAACCCTACAAACAAAAAGTCTAATAGATTTTAAATTAGCATTTCTTTTATGGTTTTTTATTACGTCAAGGGGTATGAGGGTGAAATTGATGATGTGTAAAGACGAAAGCAAAAACGCATGAAAAAAGCTGGAAACAAAAGACTTTTTCTAAATGCAAAATTTCAACAACTTTTCACAAAGAAAGATTTCTTTTTCTTTTCAATTTTTCTAAGATTTTATACAGCAAACATAAAGGAATTTTGCTCGACTACGAGATACTTATGCTCTAAATGCACTGTAAAAACTTACAAAATAAAAGACTTCTCCCTAGCTAATGATGCAGAAACACACTCTTCAAACAAAGAAGGAAATGAAAAGAGATTTTTTTTTATTTAAGTACTAATAAAGCAACAAAGGGAAAATACAGACAAGCACAAAACCAAGAAAAACCAATTCTGTCTTAAAGCGCAGATCACAAAGAATCAGAGTAATGACGCACAATGGCAATAAAGAAAACAAAGACTCTTACGCTTGTCTAAAAAAAAATATATATATATATTTTGTCAACTATCAACTGAGAAAAAGCAGGCTAAGGGTAAGATGACCTAACCTACTGACTGTTCAACCCTAGACTCAAACACATGAGAGGAATACTTCTCATCAAAGGAGGGGATGACTACCCCACCCTGAACAAAAAGTAGCCTAACAAGCACACTATTGTCACTAAAACAGCACGCGTGCAAACGCGTGCTGAGCTGAAATAGGAAGCGTGTACTCGCGGGCTGACCTTGTGCAGGATGCGTATATGTCTAAATACTAAGATAAAAATGAAAACAGGCAGTCCAGACCAGGAAGAGGCCTCTGATATTGATAACCAGAGTCCCTTGAAGGCTTGGATTCTCTTTCTAACATAAAATAAAAATAACGCAAGGAATAACAAGGCAAAAAAAGCAATCTGAGATAGGACTGTGAACTAGCAAGACTCAGACAGGATTCCAGAAAACCCCCTGAGAATCTATAATTCTGACAGAGAAGAGGTGAACTACCTCTAAAGTTCTCTGAACTCCTACACGCTACTATTATCCCTACAGATAGCGTTCACATGTGGGTTGTAAGAGGATAGGGCACGGGTACACGCGTATAGGCTTTCTGTAGGCCGCATGTACCTCTGTGTGTCCCGACAACTACCGTCAAGAAAAAGTCAGGGAAAACTGGTATGAACAACCAGGCTCCCTGCTATCTCAGACCTTACAAAAAGAAGAGAGGAAAAGAAAAACAGAAAACCTATTCTTTAAACTACCCAAAAACTTTAAATAAATCCAGAAACCCTAAAGAGTATTATCCCTAGTACGGTCGCCAATTCTGTTGTTGGGAAAAATATCCTATGGACTAGCAAACTAGGGTCAAACTTGCATGCAGATTTTGACCAAAAATAAATTACTTTTAAACCTACAACCCAAGATTAAAACCCCTCTTTCACAGTAAATGCATGAAGAGAACCACCGACCTTATTACCGGCGTTTGATGTAGAAACTCCATTGTGCTTTGACCACTTGCTTGCGTTGCTCCTTCCACAGATAACCTGCAATAAAGACAAATAACAACTATGCATGCATGCTACTTCTCTACCTGAGGGTTAGAAATCAAGCATAAATTAACCACACCATAGACAATTCATGCATTAGGACGGGAAAAGTATTCTTTTTATTAATGAAAATGAATCAACTTAAAATCAAAACTGAGACCGACCACCACTCCTTGAACCTGATCCTGGGCTCCTCTTCTTCTATCCTCCAACTGCTTTGCGTTAAATCTCCTTTGGCATGAGGAAAGGCTAAAGGGTTGGGACAATGGATTACGTAAATGGGCAGAGTTTCTTTGCTATAATTTTTCCTCCTCCAAATGGTACCCCTACCCCTTCTTTTATAGGCTAGAAGGAGCTAGGGTTTTGGACGAACCCTCTGCCATGCATGGCCGGGAGTTTCAGTTAACTGACCCATAGCTTTTTGTTCCATCGGAAAATTTTCTTTTTTCATACTTTGTTAGGTACACGCGGGCTGTAGTGATCTAGCCAGCGTGTACACATGTGCAGTAATGGGTTAGAGCACGTGGGCCTTGACACAAGAGGATTTCCAAAGAGTTGTTCAGCAGATGTTTTGTCAATGAAGGGATATGAGTTGGCCTGATGCCAGGTAAGCATGTGTGGTGTAATTTACGGTTATAACACCTACGTTTGATGGAGAACATAAGGAGGAATATGCCGAGATATGGTTGCTTGGCATGAGGAAATATTTCCAACTGTAGAATTATTCCTCTCATACAGAAGGAAGAATTTCAATGTATCAATTGAAGGGGAAGGCATCCATGTGGTGGGATTAGCTTGTGCAAGTGCAACACATTAGAGAGAAAGATATCACTTGGAAGGAATTCAAGAGATATTTGGAGAAGAAATATTTGACTAAAAGATATTATGACAGGACTATGAAAGAGTTATTTGAACTCAAGCTGTGAAGCATGACCATTGATGAATATGAATGAATATTTTTGGAATTGTTGAAGTATGTTTCGTTCATCAAGGATGAAACTGTCAAGATTCAAAGGTATCTGAGTGGAATATGGCCTTCCATTGGTGAAAATATTCAGTATGATGATCCTAAGACTATGGAAGAAACGATAAGGAGAGAGAAATGATTATATGAGCAACAAAGAGAGAAACCTACTTTACAGAAGGCTTAGGAAGACAAGAAGAAATTCCAGATGGATCAGAGGAACAAGGGAACTTAACCTCCCTTTTTTAGAAATAGTCCTCAAGGACAACCATCTTTTAGAGAGCTGAGAATGGATGATGTAGGGGAATAAAGGCCAAGGAAGAAGCCCATTCAGTGTTGGGGCTGTAAAGAGAACCACAAGTACAGAGATTGTTCCCATAAAAATGGCAAAGTGAGAGTTGTCCATAATGTTCAGCAAGATGAAAAAATGGAGGACATGGGCAGTAGAATGCCAAGGATCTACATATCCCTAGACAACAATCAATTTTAATATCAGTCGCACATGATTGAAGTAGAAGGTATGATTAACAACCAACCATTTACTATTTTAATTGATTTAGGGGCTAGCCATAGTTATATAGATCCTAGAGTGGTGGAAAGTTTTCATTTGTCAAGAAGCAAACATGAAAAGTCTTGGTTAGTGTAGCTAGCTATAGAAACCAAGAGAAAAGTCATTGAGTTGGTTAAGTCATGTCCTACGGACATGAATGGACTGAGCACAAAGGTTGAATTGAATGTTCTGCCTCTAGGTCCTTATGACTGTCTAATTGGGATGGACTAGTTGGACTAGCACCATGCCATCTTGGACTATCGTAATAAGGAACTCACTTGCCTGGATGAGGAAGGAAATCAAATAACAGTCCAAGGAATTCCCATAGTTGCTCAAGGAAATGGAAGAACATATGCTAAAAATTAAACATAATTTGAAAGATGCCCAAGATAGGTACAAAAGTTATTCTGATAAAAACAGAGTCCACGGGGAATTCAAAGTGGGTGATCATGTTTTTTTGAAAGTAAAAGATAGCAGAAGTTCCATGAAGTTGGGAAACCGCGCCAAGTTGGAAGCCAGATTTTGTGGGCCATTTTAAATCCTAGAAAGGATTCGGCCAGTTGCATATATGCTTGCATTACCTGCATCCATGAATGTACATAATGTGTTTCATGTTTCATTGCTAAAGAAATATATACTTGATGCTAATCATGTAATCAATTGTAATGTGATTCAGGTGGAGAAAGAAGGTGTCCTGCAAGTGCATCCTATGCATATATTGGACCGAAAAAGAAAATAGCTCCGGAATCGATCCATAGGGCTTGTAAAGGTCCAGTGGACCTGGTACGGTTCTGAGGATGTGACATGGGAGCATGAGGATGCTATGCAGGTAGAATATCTGCATCTTTTTTAATATTTTGGAAATCTTGTTGATGTTGTGTGAAAGTTGCACAAATGATAGTACAAAAATAAGGGGAGGGGATTGTAATATCCCCAAGGACGAGCCCTAGTTGTATTTATAAATTGTAAACATGTTTTGTAGGATGGCAAGCCGAGTTATAATAAGCTAGGAGGCTTATTTGGTGATTAGGTCAGAGATCCTAGGTGTTAAAGGCCAAGAGATTGATTTTGTATATGTAATTATGTAGATCACTAATAAAATATAAACATCACTATGTGTAGACTGACCAGAAAAAAAGAGTGATGGGGGACTAATCTTCCATAGGGTGGGTAAGGGAAGAGGGGGTTGAAAGTTTGGAAAGAGGGGCTAATCTTAGGGGCTTAAGTCCTTGGGTGTAATATTTTATTATTATTCTAAAGATGTGGGACAAAACATGTTTTTATCCTATGTTCTGGGAGAGGCAATGCATGCATATCCAACGTGTGAAAAAGGGAACACATGCAGCCACATGAAGACAAGTGTCGACCTGGGAGCATGTAGTTAAAAGATGAAGCATCAGCTGAGTCGGGGGTTCATCCTCCATTCCACCATCGACTGTCAAAAACTGGGAATTCTGTATGGTCTTGGTGTCGGTCCTCCATTTTGTTGTCGGTTGTCTGAACCGAGGGATCTTTGTGTCTGAGTTCTGTAAGCCTCATGTAGCTCTGAAACCCGAGGTCTGTGATGTTTTCTTGAGAAGCTGTTACACCTTATGTCTAAACTGTTGAGTCTATGTCAACCTCTGCATGGATTACTTGTCACACATCCTGAAAACCGGTGCTACCTAAACCGTGTTGTGTCTTAGAAGAATGTTGTCGTTTCTTGTTTCCGTACCCCATTTTCCTGTTGTTGTTGTCACCTGTGAGTTAACCAAATTTTGATGTTGTTACTGTTATCCTGAAATTGTGGGAATTGAGTTGGAAATTGGTAGAAGAACTAGGTTGTCAGGCCTGTGGTAGAAGAGGAAGGTTGTCAGGCCTATGAGCATCTCTCTCCAGGTGAGAGAGTATGTTGGGAAGTGGTTTTCTTCCAGAGAGAGTCCAACACCAGCTACAAAGCTCTGAGAATTCCTGATCCAACCTGTTACTAAGACCCAGAGAGGGAGGTGAAGCATCGATGGACTGTTCTTGTGAAGGTGTATACTCCCGGATGGAATATGCATGTGGGGAATGAGAGTCTGTGAGTAGTGGGTTTTGAAATCTTTGAGGTGTTGAAAGACTTATGATTTTTGCTTGAGAAAGAAAATCCATGTGAAGCGTGAGAAATCACCAACAAAAATGAACACATATATTTTTTTTCTAATTGATGGATGTGGAAAAGGTCCCAAGAGGTCACTATGGATCGAATCTAAAAAAGAGGAATCTCTTTGAGTCTTTCCTTTGTCGAATTTATCTCAAGGGTGTTTTCCAAGAACACGTCCCTCACAAATTCCTTTGGAGAAATGGATGTCTAGTAGACCATAAACTAATCCTTGCTTACTAATTTGTTGCATATATCTGAAATTAAAATTCCTGAACCTTTCATTCCATATACTACTACTTTCATCAGCATGGGTAAGTAGTAAAGCAAAATCTGGTTCAATAATTTCAGAAAAAGTGTAAAGCCTAGATTGATGATTTACCTCACCGGTAGAAACCATGGAATTGGTTTGCATGTCATAGATGTCCACTACATTAGGTGTGAATATGACTTTCTTTCTGGTGCTATAGTTTGTTATCTGATACACAGAGAGAAGATTGAAGGAAAATTTGGGAACGTACAACACATTCTTGAAGGTTTTGTTGGTGAGTTGAATCCTTCCTTTGTCATTGACCTCGACTAGAGAGATTTCCCTCATCAGAATAGGAGGACCTTTGCATGAACCCAATGAAGAATATATTTCTTTTGTGGTATCCATCTAATGTGATTCTCTTGAATCTACGATCCAAGCATCGAGAGAGGAGTTGATGGAAATCAAGGCATGGTTAGAATTGTCTTTCTTGGAATTCTGATCTTCTGGCTTCTTCTTCTTAGCATCCTTGGGGATGCGATCTCCAATGTTATTTTGTTGAAGCATTTGAGTCATCGGATCTATTTTTTTCTGCATACATGTGAATTTTGGATGGAATCCTTTATGGAAATATGTACATTTCTCCCCTTTTCTTCCCTTTCCACCTTTGGATCCAGAGGCATCGATAAAGGGTTTTGAGTACCCTTCCTTCTTCGGATTTGCATGTGCTTTCCTTTTGTATTTGTCTTTATATTTCTGATATTGATGACCGCTTCCATCTTGCACGGTAAGTGCATGCACCTTTGGGCCTTTGATTTTTCCCATGTTGACGAGCTTGGTCTGCTCTTTTGTCATGGATTCTATAAATTTTTCAAGAGAAGGCATCTTCCATGTGGCTTCATAAGTAAATTTGATTGAATGGAATGTGAATACAAACACTGAGAATTCAGGACCAAGTTTGGAGAGAACGATGAGAACCATTTGTTTCTCCTCTTTAGATTTATCAACCCTTCAAGCCTTGAGTTGCAACAATAAATCCTTATATTTTGTAAGGAAATCTTGAAGATTGTCAAATATTTTTGGATCCAATGTGAGAAATTCCACCTCGAGCATGTGTTGCCTCATCTCATCCTATTTTCCAAATATCCCTTCCATGGTGGTCCAGGCTTCATTGGGTGTTTTACAGGAAGAAATGTGAGAAAGGAGATTGGGAGAAATGAGACTGCAAATTTTTATGAATGCTTCATCCATTCGATTTAGATATTGGATTTTTCTATGGTTGATGTTGGTTCTATTTTCTTGTTCATGGTTAACCTATACAATCCTC
>JASDQU011313023.1:0-10472 GCA_032191745.1 Picea mariana
ATAGTGTTTAGTAATTAGTTAGTTATTTCTCTCTTTTATTTGTTTATTTTAGGATACTTAGATTGGATAACGGAGCCATTAAACTCATCAGAACAAGTTACACCAAACGGCTTGGGTTATTTAGACAACCCCGGACTGGACTCATTCTTCCAGTTGACGGATGGTCAATTTTGCCCGTCAACAAATGACACTAGAAGGAGGGTCTAACTGATAAGCTGGCCTTGTAGGAGTCTTTGTTTCAAATTTATTAATTTCCCATGGCTCCCCAAATCACTGTGTTGGAACATACTTTCCACTTCTCATTACCTAATATTCCCAACAAGACAGTCTCTCTCTTGTCCAAACTCACCTTTAATGGTGGGGGGACTGTATCTGCAAAAGACCATATTAACAAGTTTTCGTGTAAATGCATCAAGCATGATATTGTTGATTTAAAGGTTTTGTGCAGATTGTTTGCTTTTACTTTCAGGGGTCGGATTAAACATTGGTTTGAGTCTTTTCTAGCGTATCACATTTTTGATTGGTTTCAATTTGTAGAGGAATTTTTAGATGCTTTTGAAATCTATGATTACAATCAATTATGTGAAGAATTTCAGACTTTGCTAATCAATGGGGATTCATCTTCAAAAGTCTTTTCGACAAGAATCCATCATGTTCTTTGTAAATTTAATCTTGATGACATGTCATTTGTATTAAATCTCCTCTATGATGATTGCATCCAGTCATATTCGATCACAAATGATGAAGCAGTTACAAATACTATCACTCAATTGCATGAAGAATTGTGTTCATAGGATGAGAGGGATCCATCCAAAAATGTTGAACAAGCAAGGGAGGTAGAATGTATTGAAAATGTTCTTACTAACAATCAAATTGAGTTTTCCTATAAATCATTGTATTTTCAGTCCTCGGCCATCGTGGAAGAAGATTCAATATTGGGTCAAGGTGAATGTCCTCGTTCTCCTAACTCTTGCTCTAATCAGTATTTAAATTTGGTTATTGAAGAAGACTGTTGACGGGCGAAAATGAACACTCGCCAACTGGAAGAGTGGATTCGATCTGGGGTTGTCTAAATAACCCAAGCCGTTTGGGATAACCCACCCTGACGGGTTTAGCGGCTTCGTTAGCCGATCTAAGTCCTAGAAAAACAAAAGAAAACTACTCTAAATGAACTAATCTAAATAAAAATAACAATTAAAACAAACTAATAAACAAATCTAAACTACTATATATACAATTTACTATCTAATACTATAATAACTCTACAAAATTAAACATCTAACTACTAATAGAATTAAATCTTAATCACAAATGTACAATATTTACAATTTATAGATTTAAATGAAAACCTGCAAAACTCATTTGTAATATGTCCTAAGACAACGAAACTATTGTTTTTTGATTTTTATAATTTTATGAAAAAGAAATAAATTGAAAAACTATCTAAGCTAAGCAACTAAAATAATAACTCTAACTACAAATCTAAACTAATATATTTATCTAAACTACTTATATTATACTAACTAATTAACTATCAAATAATAAATAACAAACTGACCTGAAGTAACGCTTCAGGTTTGTCCTATGTATGATGGTTGATTCAGCTGTTTGGTGGGAGGAAACCCACACCAGATTCTCCACGAGCTTCTCGTAAACGAAATTTGTTGTGTTCTTCAAATGTATATAACAGGACAAACAAGACATAAAAATTTACAGTAATTTTATAATTTACAAATCGTCGCAGCTAGATAAATCTGTGTACAACAATTTGTGCATAACAATTCAATTAATGAAAAAGAAAAACATGTACTCATTAAATTGAAATAAAGTGATTGCTGTATTTTTTAGATAAGGGAAATCAGATATGGATAACATATAAATCAAATCACATCAACATGCAATGAATTATGATAGCTAAAGTAGTCGATAATTAATTGCAAATGGATATGCAAAGAACCTGAAACAAAAGTTTGATATATTGAAAGTGAAAGTTGTTACAAGACATCAACTTTCATCTCAGTCTGAATCATAAATCCATAGTCTGGTTCTCCCCACAGTGGTAATGATGATGGGTTCATTACAAAAAATGACAAGTATTTAAAGACCTCCCACAGGGTAAAACATCCATGTGGGAATTATCAAAACAGTTTACACAAATCTAGGGATAATATCCCAAGTTTCTAACTCAAGCTAACAACCTAAAACAAAACCATATCCAAAGTATCCCCTAAACTTCCATAGCTTGCCCATTTGATCATTGTAATTCGTATGCACCTGAAAGAGGACAAAAATAGACAAGTTAAGAGGATATTTCATTGATCAAATTGTCAAAAATCTAATTTTTAAGACTAGCTACAGAATCTTGCGATTCTGTAGCTGGTCTAAATTGAACACAGAATCGTTTCAAAATCAATTCAAATATTAAAGAATATATTCGAACTATTGAACAATAATAGATTGCTAATTAGAAACTCAAAAGAATCATTCAAATTGAAACTTGTATGCAAATCAAAACAAACTAAATCATTGTCAATCGAATGATAACAGAAATGCATGCACTCTGTTCGATTTGTTATCACCAATTTAGGGTAAACAGAACCACTTTAGATAATTCAACAGTAATGAAATGATTTTTATGAACCGATTCCAATCAACACAAATAGTTTATGTTGCTTCAGCCATCGACAAAATCATTGTCGAATCTAAGCGAAATCAATAGGATCATTTTTTCAATTAATAGAACTATATTAAACATATACAAACGATCATGCTATTTGCAAATCAAATAAAAAATTGTATGTAAATCGAAACAAATGACATCGTAATTGAATTAATCAGTTGATAACAGGATATGTGGGATTTTCCAACCATTTTTTATCGCCAATTAGGAGTAGACAGAATCGATTGATAGTCAACGAAATCATCACTTGAATCAATTTGAAAACGAACTATTAGCCGAGTTTTTCACATGAATTCAACAGAGATAAAATATGTCGAACTGAGATTAACAAAATCATTTTTGAAAATCAAAACCAACAGAGTAGCATCAAATCTATATTCGATACCAATCCAACTCATACAAGCAATCGTGTTAACTTAAGACATGCAACAATCATTTGTAAATCAAATCAAATAGGAACGAATCGAAACAACTTGAGGTCGATACAATCGTTATGAATCAATACAGTTCCACAATTTTAGCGAATAGATCTTTTGCACAGGTCGAATGTAATCCAAATCCAAACGAGAATGTTGATTCAATACAAAACAGAGTCATTTTTCTAATTTAATAGACTACATCGTATTTATCAAACCAATCACTAATAATGACGCATTACACTCATAAAAAATCATACCAATTCAAACCTACGAAATCGTTCCAAAATCAAAGTATCAGAACTAAATCAGAGCCGATAGCATCCAACCACAACAAAATCATATCAAATCAAAACATAACTGTGTTCTAATATTAGGATAAAAATCTCCTGTACAGGTCAGATGCAATCAAAATCCAAGCGAAAGCAAACCCCATTGATTTCATTAATTCAAACCAACAGAATTATTCTAAAACGAATCAAACCCAGTCAAAACCAATCAATTGCTAAACTGGGGATGACAAAATTGCATAACCAAATCGTAACTTCATTTGAGTTTAGTAAAATGAATCTACTATACAGGAAACAGAATCATTTCAAATATGTCAAAATGAACAGAACTAATTTTAAAGAAAAACCGAATATGTTACAATAATTCCATCAAACTCACAAAGCGAAATTCATATTGAAATTCACACCTAGACAATAAGAAACGACTTCGATTATGATAGTTTGGAATTAATGAAGGCTGTAGCCGATTCGACATTCCTAAAGACAATCGAACCAGTGGTTTCCTGTTTCTGGTCGTTAGCTTGAAACCTGTCCCTTTCTTTCAACAGCACTGTAACTTGGTTCTCTAAAGATTTGATCTTTGATTGCAATAAGGGAACATTGGTGTAATAACGCTCTAGCCGCACATTGCATTGGATGCATGATGACTGCTCGGTCTTTGACATAACAGGCGAGGGTTTGTTTAAATCACCGAGGGTTTCATTATGTAGCTTGATTCCTGGGTAGTTAGGATTGTTATTTAGGCACGGGGGTAAATTAGAAACATATTCATAGGGTTGCTCAGAGTATAGGCCATGGGAATAGGGGTACTCTTCTGCTAGGAAACGCTCGATATCAGAGTCCGAGTCCTTGCTCAAAACTATGGGCTTTTGGTCAGCGTTTGGATTTGGTTTATTCCGGGCAAGTCTCGATATCAATCGAGCATTTTTCTTACCCTTGCTGTCGACAGTAGGATTACCCTTGACTTTCTTACTCACAGGCTTCTTGACAGCCTCAATCTTGTCTGTTACGATGTCAGGTAGGTCGATGTCAGGGAAAACCGAGGGTTTGGCAGGAGGTAGAAGGATGTGAAAAGGCACGGGTGGCCCGACCATAGTCTCACTAACCACAGCCTTGTCGATTTGGACAGACTCTAGATTAGCAAAGCCATTTCTGGATAGAAAGGCTTGCCAATTATCGCCATGAAGATTTAAATGGTGGATGACGATGATTCTGATCAAGCCATGGTGAAACAGGCTGCTATCAACCTTCTCGCATATGAACCTCTTAGACATCTTGTAAAGACTATGCAAGAAGTAATGCGGCATATTCAAAGGATAGCCCATGAAATTCATCAACAACCGAAGGTGATACAAAAAGACCAAGCCATACCGATCTTCACAGGTCACAAATTGTTTCACAATCGCCAAAAGATCGTGCCACTTGGGTTTAAGGGTGGAAATAGGCATAACTTTATGACATGAGACAACCTTCCTTGATACAAATAGTAATAGCCATGACACCTCATCAAATTTGGAGTTTTTAAACCATCGTTGGCCTATAGCTACCAGTCCTATGCAGAGCTTATGAATTCTTCATTGAGTTCAAGCTGAATTTCACCTACTTTAGCCCTACACCCATCAAAGGTGAGGGTGAATTGTTGGGCAACCGAAAGGTTGAAGCCCTCGAACCTCTGTATAAGCACGAGCCAACCACTGTCTTCTAAATCCTTATGGGCATCATCGAACAGTAACAGAGCTTGAGTACCATTTGGCTCTATGCGCACCACTGGTGCCATAGATAGGAGCACACAGTGAGTGAGGTGAACAGGCCAGGGTTTGAACACAACATACGTAGGGGCAGAATGCTCATAGGCTTACCCGAAACTAGCAAAGGTGAACCGGGATAGGGGGAAACATTAATGACAGATCGTGCGAAGGTGGTGGAGCTATTTCGACCCATGCACAATAGTCATCTCCATAGTACAACCGCCGGCACAAATAACTATTCAACCCATTATTGCATAGGTTAAAACCATGACATTCAATCAACCAATGAAATCTATGGTAAGTGGATTAAACATTCGCGCGAGCAATAGTTATAGTTTCAAAACCAAAGCAATAAATCAAAATCACACTCGGGTTTGATTATATGAACTATGTGTTGTATGAAACGATTTATACCAAGGGTCTTACCACAACACACATGTGTTTTCATGAAACCAATGATCAAAGAACATATAAATTAAATCACCAATGCATCACAAACTCAATCGAAAGAATATCATCACAGTCTTGTAAAACTAAGTCATTTTAACAAAATAAAGAATGCCAAATGAATAAGGATCTTGGAGTCTTATCAACTGTATAACGATAAGTAAATTGAAAAAGCAATGGGAATATAGACAAGGGCGATCATAACAATCCAGTGATATTTTAATATGACTTCGAAAACCAAGTTTTCACGCTTGCAGTTGTGAAAACAAGAACAAAGGTAAGTGTGAAAATAGCGCAAAAATAATAGNAGAATGCGAATTGGCTGCCAACAATGGTGACACACTGGTAGAATAAGTTATCTCTGCCAAAAAGAACAAATTCAGATTAGGATAATGAGAAAAATTCTAACTCAAAAACAACAACCAAAAAATCTTATAAACATCTTCATTTACCACATATTCCAATAGTGTTTAAAGGATGAAAACTGATAACAGTCTTAAGACAAGCGAGCCACGATATTAAAGATAAAATCTTCAATACTGTTGACAGAGCCACTGCTTCCAGCAGGCGTTCATATCCTCGACAGGGTTGCCATTTAACCCACTATGACATCCATATCCTGCCCAAAAGTTCTGGATCAGAATAAAGGACATTTTAAGGTTAAGAGTTTTCTTATTTGCAAATTTTCATATACCCAACATTGCTTCGCTACCAACAGGCCTGTTCAGTACCCCGACAAAGTTGTCTTGGTGCCATGCATGCATTTACCCACTGCCAGCAGACCTGTTCAGCATCCCGACGGGTTTAGAAGCACTTCCCACAGCTCTTTTATTGATTTATTTTGTTTTTTTAGCAATATATGGTCGAGCTCGGTGACACTAAAAATTATGATATTTTAACATATTTTTTTACAGACCTCATCATAATTTTTTAGAACTATCCTTTATTAAGATCCAGAGATGTTTCATTGACAGAACCAACTTTCTGAGGCAGGGGGACATCTTCTGATTCATTCCCTTAAGGAGTAGGGACAGCGTAAAAAGATAATAGATGATCGTGACAGGCTTCACTAAGAGATCAAAATCAGTTAACTTCTTTCAAACAACAAACTTTTTGCCAACACAGATGTAAATTTCAGAAGTATACATTTGATGTTTATACAATTTTCTTAGCGGTCATTTCAGTGAAGGAATTTTCTGTTTTCTTTGCCTGAATAGTTTAGCATGCAGGTATGTGTTTCCAAAAACACAAAAACTGATCAGCGCAAAGAAGAAATCCAAACCAAAACAGCAAAAGAAAAGCAAACAAAAGAAAAATATATGTACAAAATATACAAGGGTTGTCATCAAGAGAAGTATCTTTTTAGGGCTTGGCCATTCACCAAATAGGTGCCAGGATGCCCTTCTAGATTCTACAATCGGAAAGAACTGGGACCCAACTTCTCAGTGACTAAAAATGGTCCAAGCCATAAGTTTTGAAATTTCATGTGCTCTCCCTTTCCCTCATGCGGTTTGTCCCATTTTAGGATGAGATCACCTACTTCGAAATTCCTATCAGAGGCAAAGTTAGAATCGAACCAGCTTTTGAATACTAGTTGATGCTGATCTAACTTACATTTAGCTTGGGCTCTTACCTCTTCTAGCTTCATCAAAGCGTTAATTCGGTTTTCTAAAGGGGGACAGTCTTCTTCTTGAATTTTCTGCGATAGCTGAAGTGAGGGAAGAAGAATGTGTGGTGGCAAAATTGCTTCTCTGCCATAAACAAGAAAGAAATGAGAGTTACCTACAGCAGTTTTTGGTGTTACCCTATCATCCCAAAGCGCGCTTAATAGTGCATTGTGCCAGTTTTTATGATTTTCAGCCACCGTTCTCTTGACGATTTTAATCAAGTTCTTATTTGTTGATTCTGCCAATCCGCTGCCCTGTGGGTAATAGCTAGCATAATACTTCAACTTAATTCCTTTTTCCAAAGTGAACTCGCTCATCTCAAGAGAGGAAAAGTAAGAAGCGTTATCGAATACTAAACAATTAGGGATACCAAAATGAGTGATAATATTCGAATTTAGAAAGGCAATTACCTGACTGGTATTCATAGTTCTTAACGCGGCAGCTTCAGACCACCTGGTAAAGTAATCCGTGGTTGTTATGATAAAATTATGCTGTTGTGAGGATGGCAGGTTGATTGGACCTATGATATCAAGGCCCCATTGCTGAAAAGGAGATTCTACTAAAACGGGCTGCAAAGGAAAGGCGAGTTTCTGTAACCGCTCTGATGCTTTTTGACAAATAGTTCACTTACGACACAAGGCATGGGAATATCTAAAAAGCATGCGCCAGTAATATCTGGCTCTCAAAACCTTATGGGTAGTGGTGTCACCACCAAAATGACCACCAGCTTCTCTTGCATGCAACTCTAGCAAGACTTTTTCTGCTTCGTCCTTCTCAGGACAGCGCATCAGTACACCATCAAATTTTTGACAAAACAGAATACCATTAACCAAATGAAAGAAGGAAGACTTTAATCTCAACACTCTTCTTTTAGTGGGATCCAGGTGATGGGGGGATGACCCATGTTCAAGACAAAATTTTATATCGTCATACCAAGGACTGACAGAGTTTTGTGCGCAACAGATTGCATTTTGATCGTGTTGTCCTAGGTTTGACATATCGTTTTCTTCTTGCTGTCCTGCAGCTGAGTCAGCAACTAACTTGCATAACCCTTGGCCTCTCACTATCTATGCTGGGGTAATTTCTATGTCATACTACTGCAAGGAGGTGACCCAGTTAGCCCTCTTTTCTCCTAGCTCTTTCTGGACTAACAGGTTCCTGAGGCTGGGTAAGGTACAATGACTTTCGTCCTTGATTTCAAAAGATAAGACCAAAAGTACTTGATTTATTTGAAAATAGCATAGGCTTGTTGATCTACCATTGGGTAATTAAGTTCAGCGCCTTTGAAAGCAGAGCTCATAAAGGCGATGGCTACTCCATTGTTTTCGACGTTCTTTTGAGCTAAGATGGCGACGTAGGAACGATCAGAAGTAAAAGTGTAGAGCGTAAAGTCTTGCGAAAATTCGGGGCTCATGAGAGAAGGAGCGTATATTATGGCCTTCTTTATTGCATCAAAAGCCTGATTTTCTAAGGGTCCCCAATGATACTGGGTGTCTTTCTGAATCAGATTCTGTAAAGGCTTGACCATTTCGGAGAAACTGGGGACGAATCTCCTGACAAAGTTAATCTAGCCTAAGAAAGACTGCATAGATTTTTTGGATGTAGGAGGGGGAAGCTTCGAGATGACTTGAGTCCTTTCGGGGTCGATAATCATCCCTTTGCTCAACATAATAAATCCTAAGAGTTTACTCTGTTCTACTGCAAAGATAGATTTTTTAGGATTCAAGGAAATGTCGTATTTACGACATCGTTGCAGAACGACTCTTAAATGAGCCAGATGATCGGTTTTGTTTTTAGAAAATACAGTCACATCATCTATGTAAACTATGACGTACTGATTGATTCAGCCCCGGAAAGCAATGTCGATCGCTCTCTGGAAAGTGGCCGCAACATTAATCAATCCAAAGGGCATTTTTCGATAGGCGTAGGTTCCCCATGGAGTGTGGAAGGTAGTTTTAAGTTGGTCTGGGGGAGACATCAGGAATTGGTTGTACCCCGAGAAACCATCCAATAAATATAGCCTCTTAGAACCAGATACTTGTTGAAGGATATGTTCCATGGGTGGGACAGGATAGTTGTCTTTATCAGACGCTCTATTGAGGTTTTGGAAATCGACGCAAAGTCGGATTTCCCCACTTTTCTTCCGGACAGGGACAAGGTTAGAAACCCATTGAGTGTGCCTAACAGGGAAAATTATCTTAGCATTCAGGAGTTTATTCAATTCTTTTTTGATGGTCGGTTCGAGCTTAGGGTGCATTTTTCTCAATTTTTGTTGAAAGGGTGAGTTTTGGCGTTTCATAGGAATGACATGTTGTATGATGTTAGGGTCGAAAGTTTTAAGGCCATCATACGTCCATGCAAAGACATCTTTAAATTCTTTAAACAATTTAATAAATGTAGCTTTTCCTTGTTGAGAACACCCTACCCCTAGATTAATGCACCGCGGATTGTCATTAGTTCCTAAGTTCACTTTTTCATATGATAAAGAGGAACTATTGGTTTTACAGTTGACCTATTTTTTGAATTTATCTTGAAGATCATAAAATTACTCTAATCTAACTACCGATTTAGGGATCGAATTTACCATGTCTGATGAAGATTCAGGAGTTCTCGGATCTAGTATTACCGTGAAACCGCGCCTTGAAAAGTTTCTTCCATATGAAAAAAGCTAATAATCTTCTAATCGTCGTCGAAGACTCTCTGGTTGGTGATGTTGTCGGGAACAGATGGCCGGAACATTAGTTTGACGGAGAATGCGTCTGGGGACAAGCCTTTTGTAGGAAAGAGTTTGGAAGCTATGTTATCTAATAGATTAGCTTTAGAGTTATTCAATCTAGGAATATAATTTATATTGAAAGAATAAAATTTATTCATTAAATTCTATACCTCGGATTGGTAGCTTTTAAGGTGCGGAGATAGGCAGTGGATAGAATCTCTTACCTGTCTTAATGCAATTTCGGAGTCGCCAAAGATAGCCAAGTTTTGAATGTTCATATCTAAATCTTTTCTGAGACCTTGCAGTAAAGCCTCATATTCTATAGTGTTATTAGTACATTCAAATTCTAGCCTACATGCAATCAATGTTTTGTTACCTACCGGATCGATAATAATGTAGCCTGCACCAGCTCCTTCTTTGGACTTTGACCCGTCAAAATAAAGAGGCCAAATTTTATTTTCATTGGGTGCATGAGACCGTTGTGTGGAAGCTGTTGGCTGTATGTATG
>JASDQU011313023.1:10522-24815 GCA_032191745.1 Picea mariana
GCCTACATGCAATCAATGTTTTGTTACCTACCGGATCGATAATAATGTAGCCTGCACCAGCTCCTTCTTTGGACTTTGACCCGTCAAAATAAAGAGGCCAAATTTTATTTTCATTGGGTGCATGAGACCGTTGTGTGGAAGCTGTTGGCTGTATGTATGCTACAATCTCGGACTGTTGTTCTGGGTTGGTGATAGCTGAAGCCTCAGCCATGAAATTGCCAAAGAAGGTATCCACCCCTTGTATCTCGAGTGAATCAGCAGAAGGTGTAAATGGTTCGTTGGGATCGTTCAAATCTGTGACCGTGAACTTAAGGTAGCATTCACGATTTACCTTGATCTTGTTAGGCTTGTCGTTCTCTGGAAGCCATAGGTGAGACCAGTCTGTGGAGAAATAGCCGTGTAGCTGCTCCGACCAGTCCCTACTTAAAAATAGACCATACACTTCTGGAATATCCACAACAATAATATCAATAACTTGATGAACTTTGGGGTTAGACGATAATCTTATAAGTACATTCCTTAATTCGCCTATAACTTTTACATTGGTTCGATCAAGTTGTATGATTTTTAAAGTGGATGGTTCTACTTCAGCATTAATCTTCTGGCATACAGACCATGGCATCACATTGGATGACGCCCCTGAGTCTACCATACAATTGTGCACGTTTCTATTAAAGATTTCGAAAGTTAACAAAAATGGAGGTACATTTCTGCGAGTGCTAAGGGTGGTAGTTTGTGTCTTTTTACTCACAGTTTCTTTATCTACATTATTTACAGGAAGGCTTCTTTTTTCTTGAGGATCAGGATTATTCTTTGTGGAAGTCTTCTGAGGGACTTTATTCTGCACAACCTTGCTACTGTTTGAATTACCATTTTTACCATTCTCTGCGATGTTTTGCAACATTTTTTGTAGCAGAAATGGAAATTTCAATAACTCATAAACGGAAATGTTAGCCCTTAACTTTTTGAGATCTTCAACTACATCATAGTCTAAGTTGGGGTTCACATGACTCTGTTTAGTCTCAGCTAGTTTAGATTTCTTTGGAGGCGAAGTCATAGTGTTTTCGGTAGAAGGTTTGTTTGCTGTCTTACTCGTAGTATTATAGGGATGGACTGTCTCGAAGTTAGCTTGAAAGATGCTATCCGAGAAGTGTCCAAAAATATTTGGAGAAGACTCCTCTTCTTGAACTGTCTCTTGTTCAACCATCTCCTCAGGAATCTCAGGAGGCATCAAGCTATCCTGGGCTTCTAGAATTGTTTGAAGGGCATATTGCAGGCTTTCTAGATTAAGGCCCTTGGTGGTTGGATTAGCTCGGTTGGTGGGAAAAGGCTTCCTGAACGGGGGATTGTAAGGCCCTTTTCTCGAAGAAGCTTCTTTGGTCGTCCTTTTCAAGTCTATAACTTGATTTGATAGTTTTTGAACGACTTTAGTTAAGTTTTCTAAATCAGAGCTTTCAGGTTGTGTTTTACGTTGAGTAGGTCTAGGGTGGATTTCAATCTTCTTTTTGGAAGATGATCTAGTCTCTATTTCATTGCTAGTAGAGTCTTTAAGACTAAGTATGTCTTTTTCAATCTGGCTGGCCTCTTCGAAGGCTTCTAACAACGTGGCATTCTTAGATCGTTTAACCCAAATAGCTATACTTTGATGGAAGACTTTAGTATAGTATGCTATTATAAGATTCTTGGCAGGCATCAAATCCATGGGGATTCGATTTTTAAGTGTTAAGAATCTTTGATTAAAGTCTTTAACTTTCTCTTTTGGGTTCATTCTTAAGTTATAAAGCTCTATAACTAGGACTTATGGAGGCTTATCATCTCCGAACTTTTCCAAAAAACATGACTCGAACTTTTCCCAAGACACGATGGTATGGAGTTGCTGGGCAAAGTACCATGTAGATGCGTTGCCCTCGAAAGTATAGGGGAACAACCTACATAATACATCTTCATTCTCAACATTGCAGAGTCTTATGGCTAACATAAACTTTTTAATGTGATCTTCAACGATCTGTTTAGAGTCAGGGTCAAACTTGGGAAGCCACTTCTCCGGATGTTTGGGTAAGGGATGTTGTGCTCCAGGCATGGCTACTGCATCCTGATCGAGCCAAGGTCTAGCAGGATTGTTCTGGTTGGCCATTGGTGTAGTCGATGTGGAAGGTTGTGAAGGGAAACTGCCCTCATCAGAAGAATCTTCTCCAGAAGAAGAAGGGGATGATGGAGGTGGTGAAGGTGGTATTCCAGATCCTCCTGCAACAGGAGTGAGGGTTGGATCTATAGGGTTCACAATGAGGTTAGTGCCTCTGAGTTGTTCTCTGATATCAGACAAATCTAAAGGTTGGTCCAAAGGTTTATTTGGTTTCCTCAAGCGGGCTAAGGCACTATGAGCTCTTATGAGAGATTGGTGGACAATCTCTTGTATGTCACCACCTGTAGGATTTGGGGTTACTGGTTCAACTATGATCTATGGATTGTCGTTCGATGTGGTTGCTATTTGAGGGATGTTATCATTCAAATGACTTCTTGTCACTATAGGTGAGCGATTAGGTGGTGGAGGAGTCTTACGACCGCCTCGTGCCATTAATTAATTCCAGGCCCTCCTTCTAGCGCCATTTGTTGACGGGCGAAAATGAACGCTCACCAACTGGAAGAGTGGATCCGGTCCGAGGTTGTCTAAATAACCCAATCCATTTTGGATAACCCACCCTGATGGGTTTAGTGGCTCCGTTAGCCAATCTAAGTCCTACAAAAACAAAAGAAAACTACTCTAAATGAACTAATCTAAATAAAAATAACAATTAAAACAAACTAATAAACAAATCTAAACTACTATATATAAATTTTACTATCTAATACTATAATAACTCTATGAAATTAAATATCTAACTACTAACAGAATTAAATCTTAATAAAAAATGTACAATATTTACAAATTACAGATTTAAATGAAAACCTGCAAAACTCATTTGTAATCTGTCCTAAGACAATGAAACTATTGTTTTTTGATTTTTATAATTTTATGAAAAAGAAATAAACTGAAAAACTATCTAAGCTAAGCAACTAAAACTACAAATCTAAACTAATATATTTATCTAAACTACTTATATTATACTAACTAATTAACTATCAAATAATAAATAACAAACTGATCTGAAGTAACGCTTCAGGTTTGTCCCGTGTATGATGATTGATTCAGCTGTTTGGTGGGAGGAAACCCACACCAGATTCTCCACGAGCTTCTCGTAAACGAAAGTTGTTGTGCTCTTCAAATGTATATAACAGGAAAAACAAGACAAAAAAATTTAAAGCAATTTTATAATTTACAAATCGTCGCAGCTAGATAAATCTGTGTACAACAATTTGTGCATAACAATTCAATTAATGAAAAAGATAAACCTGTATTCATTAAATTGAAATAAAGTGAATGCTGTATTTTTTAGATAAGGGAAATCAGATATGGATAACATTTAAATCAAATCACATCAACATGCAATGAATTATGATAGCTAAAGTAGTCGATAATTAATTACAAACGGATATGCAAAGAACCTGAAACAAAAGTTTGATATATTGAAAGCGAAAGTTGTTACAAGACATCAACTTTCATCTTAGTTTGAATCATAAATCCATATTCTGGTTCTCCCCACAGTGGTAATGATGATGGGTTTATTACAAAAAATGACAAGTATTTAAAGACCTCCCATAGGGTAAAACATCCCTGTGGGAATTATCAAAACGGTTTACACAAATCTGGGGATAATATCCCAAGTTTCTAACTCAAGCTAACAACCTAAAAAAAAACCATATCCAAAGTATCCCCTAAACTGCCATAGCTTGCTCATTTGATCATTGTAATTCTTATGCACCTGAAAGAGGACAAAAATAGACAAGTTAAGAGGATATTTTATTGATCAAATTGTCAAAAATATAATTTTTAAGACTAGCTACAGAATCTTGCGATTCTGTAGCTGGTCTAAATTGAACACGGAATCGTTTCAAAATCAATTCAAATCTTAAAGAATATATTCAAACTATTGAACAATAATCGATTGCTAATTAGAAACTCAAAAGAATCATTCAAATTGAAACTTGTATGCAAATCGAAACAAACTAAATCATTGTCAATCAAATGATAACAGAGATGCATGCACTCTGTTCGATTTTTTATCACCGATTTAGGGTAAACATAAACGCTTTAGATAATTCAACAGTAATGAAATGATTTTTATGAACCGATTCCAATCGACACAAATAGTTTATGTTGCTTCAGCCATCGACAAAATCATTGTCGAATCCAAACGAAATCAATAGGATCGTTTTTTTCAATTAATAGAACTATATTAAACATATACAAACGATCATGCTATTTGCAAATCAAATCAAAACTTGTATGTAAATCGAAACAAATGACATCGTAATTGAATTAATCAGTTGATAACAGGATATGTGGGATTTTCCAACCGTTTGTTATCGCCAATTAGGAGCAGACAGAATCGATTGACAGTCAACGAAATCATCACTCGAATCAATTTGAAAACGAACTATTAGCCGAGTTTTTCACATGAATTCAACAGAGATAAAATATGTCAAAATGAGATTAACAAAATCATTTTTGAAAATCAAAACCAACAGAGCAGCATCAAATCTATTTTCGATACCAATCCAACTCATACAAGCAATCGTGTTAACTCAAGACACGCAACAATAATTTGTAAATCAAATCAAATAGGAACGAATAGAAACAACTTGAGGTCGATACAATCATTATGAATCAACACAGTTCCATGATTTTAGTGAATAGATCTTTTACACAGGTCGAATGTAATCCAAATCCAAATGAGAATGTTGATTCAATACAAAACAGAGTCGTTTTTCTAATTTAATAGACTACATCGTATTTATCAAACCAATAACTAATAATGACGCATTGCACTCATAAAAAATCATACCAATTCAAACCTACGAAATCATTCCAAAATCAAACCATCAGAACTAAATCAGAGCCGATAACATCCAACCACAACAAAATCGTATCAAATCAAAACATAACCATGTTCTAATCTTAGCATAAAAATCTCCTGTACAGGTCAGATGCAATCAAAATCCAAGCGAAAGAAAACCCCATTGATTTCGTTAATTCAAACCAACAGAATTATTCTAAAACGAATCAAACCCAGTCAAAACCAATCAATTGCTAAAGTGGGCACGACAAAATCGCATAACCAAATCGTAAATTCATTTGAGTTTAGTAAAATGAATCTACTGTATAGGAAACATAATCATTTCAAATATGTCAAAACGAACAAAACTAATTTGAAAGCAAAACCGAATATGTTACAATAATTCCATCAAACTCACAAAGTGAAATTCATATTGAAATTCATACCTGGACAATAAGAAACGGCTTCGATTATGATAGTTTGGAATTGACGAAGGCTGTAGCCGATTCGACATTCCTGAAGACAATCAAACCAGTGGTTTTCTGTTTCTGGTCATTAGCTCGAAACCTGTCCCTTTCTTTCGACAACACTGTAGCTTGGTTCTCTAAAGATTTGATCTTTGATTGCAATAAGGGAACATTAGTGTAATAATGCTCTAGTCACACATTGCATTGGATGCATGATGACTGCTCAGTCTTTGACATAACATGTGAGGGTTTGTTTAAATCACCGAGGGTTTCATTATGTAGCTTGATTCCTGGGTAGTTAGGATTGTTCTTTAGGCACGGGAGTAAATTAGAAACATAGTCATAGGGTTGCTTTGAGAATAGGCCATGGGAATAGGGGTACTCTGCTAGGAAACGCTCGATATCAAAGTCCGAGTCCTCGCTCAGAACTATGGGATTTTGGTCAGCGTTTGGATTTGGTTTATTCCAGGCAAGTCTCGATATCAATCGAGCATTTTTCTTACCCTTGCTGTCGACAGTAGGATTACCCTTGACTTTCTTACTCACAGGCTTCTTGACAGCCTCAATCTTGTCTGTTACGATGTCGGGTAGGTCGATGTTAGAGAAAACCGAGGGTTTGGCAGGAGGTACAAGGATGTGAAAAGGCACGGGTGGATCGACCATAGTCTCACTAACCACAGCCTTGTCGATTTGGACAGACTCTGGATTAGCAAAGCCATTTCTGGATAGAAAGGCTTGCCAATTATCACCATGAACATTTAAATGGTGGATGATGATGAGTCTGATCAATCCATGGTGAAACAGGCTGCTATCAACCTTCTCGCGTTTGAACCTCTTAGACATCTTGTAAAGACTACGCAAGAAGTATTGCGTCATATTCAAAGGATAGCCCATGAAATTCATCAACAGTCGAAGGTGATACAAAAAGACCAAGCCATACTGACCTTCATAGGTCACAAATTGCTTCACAATCACCAAAAGATCGTGCCACCTGGGTTTAAGGGTGGAAATAGGCATACCTTTATCACAGGAGACAACCTTCCTTGATACGAATAGTAATGGCCACGGAACCTCATCAACTTTGGAGTTTTTAAACCATCACTGGCCTATAGCTGCCAGTCCTGTGGCAGAGCTTATGAATTATTCATTGAGTTCAAGTTGAATTTCACCTACTTTATCCCAAAGGTGAGGGTGAATTGTTGGGCAACTGAAAGGTTGAAGCCCTCGAACCTCTGTATAAACATGAGCCAACCACTGTCTTCTAAATCCTTATGGACATCATCGAACAGTAACAGAGCTTGACTACCATTTGGCTCTATGCGCACCACCGGTGCCATAGACAGGAGCACACGGTAAGTGAGGTGAACGATCCAGGGTTTGAACACAACATACATAGGGGAAGAATGCTCACAGGCTTACCCGAAACTAGCAAAGGTGAACCGGGATAGGGGGAAACATTATTGACAGATCGTGCGAAGGTTGTGGATCTATTTCAGCCCATGCACAACAGTCATCTCCATAGTACAACCGTCGGTGAAAATAAATATTCAACCCATTATTGCATAGGTTGAAAACCATGACATTCAATCAACCAATGAAATCTATGGTAAGTGGATTAAACATTCGTGCGAGCAATAGTTATAGTTTCAAAACCAAAGTAATAAATTGAAATCACACTTGGGTTTGATTATATGAACTATGTGTTGTATGAAACAATTTATACCAAGGGTATTACCACAACACACATGTGTTTTCATGAAACCAATGATCAAAGAACATATAAATTAAATCACCAATGCATCAAAAACTCAATTGAAAGAATATCATCACAGTCTTGTAAAACGAAGTCATTTTAACAAAATAAAGAATACCAAATGAATAAGGATCTTGGAGTCTTATCAACTGTATAACAATAAGTAAATTGAAAATGCAATGGGCATATAGACAAGAGAGATCATAACAATCTAGTGATATTTTAATATGACTTCAAAAACCAAGTTTTCACGCTTGCAGTCATGAAAACAAGAACAAAGGTAAGTGTGCAAATAGCGCAAAAATAATAGTGTCATTTTATTCAAGGATTGCGATGAAAATCAAGGTTTGCAAAACACTGGTGTAGGCAGCTTATAAGGATAGCATAAGAATGTGAATTGGTTGCCAACAATGGCAACACACTGGTAGAAGCAGTTATCTCTGCCAAAAAGAACAAATTTAGATTAGGATAATGAGAAAAATTCTAACTCAAAAACAACAACCAGAAAATCGTATAAACATCTTCATTTACCACATATTCCAGCAGTGTTTAAAGGATGAAAACTGATAACAGTCTTAAGACAAGCGAGCCACGATATTAAAGATAAAATCTTTAATACTGTTGACAGAGCCACTACTGCCAGTAGGCGTCCATAGCCTCGACAGGGTTTCCATTTAACCCACTCTGACATCCGTATCCTACCCAAAAGTTCCAGATCAGAATAAAGGACATTTAAAGGTTAAGAGGTTTCTTATTTGCAAATTTTCATATACCCGACATTGCTTCGCTGCCAGCGGGCCTGTTCAGTACCCCGGTGAAGTTGTCTTGCCGCCATGAATGCATTTACCCGCTGCCAGCAGACCTATTCAACATCTCAACGGGTTTACAAGCACTTCCCACAGCTCTTTTATTGATTTATTTTATTTTTTAAGCAATATATGGTCGAGGAGGGTGATGCAGAAAATTATGATATTTTAACATATTTTTTTACAGACCTCATCAGAATTTTTTAGAACTTTCCTTTATTAAGATCCAGAGATGTTTCATTGACAGAACGAACTTTCTAAGGCAGGGGGACATCTTCTGAGTCATTCCCTTAAGGAGTAGGGACAGTGTAAAAAGATAATAGATGATCGTGATAGGCTTCACTCAGAGATCAAAATCAGTTAACTTCTTTCAAACAACAAACTTTTTGCCAACACAGATGTAAATTTCAGAAGTATACATTTGATGTTTATACAATTTTCTTAGTGGTCATTTCAATGAAGGAATTTTCTATTTTCTTTTTCCGAATAGTTCAGCATGCAGGTATGTTTTTCCAAAAACACAAAAACTGATAAGCGCAAAGAAGAAATCTAAACCAAAACAGCAAAAGAAAAGAAAACAAAAGAAAAATATATGTACAAAATATACAAGGGTTTTCATCAAGCGAAGTATCTTTTCAGAGCTTGGCCATTCACCAGATAGGTGTCAGGCTGCCCTTCTAGATTCTGCAATCAGAAAGAACTGGGACCCAACTTCTCAGTGACTAAAAACAGTCCAAGCCATACGTTTTGAAATTTCATGTGCTCTCCCTTTCCCTCATGCAGTTTGTCCCATTTTAGGACGAGATCACCTACTTCGAAATTCCTATCAGAGGAAGAGTTAGAATCGAACCATATTTTGACTACTAGTTGATGCTGATCTAACTTATGTTTAGCTTGGGCTCTTACCTCTTGTAGCTTCATCAAAGCGTTAATTCGGTTTTCTAAAGGGGGATAGTCTTCTTCTTGAATTCTCCACGATAGCTGAAGTGAGGGAAGAAGAATGTGTGGTGGAAAAATTGCTTCTCTGCCATAAAAAAGAAAGAAAGGAGAGTTACCTACAACAGTTTTTGGTGTTACCCTATCAGCCCAAAGTGCGTTTAACAGTGCATTGTGCCAGTTTTTATGATTTTCAACCACCGTTCTTTTGACGATTTTAATCAAGTTCTTATTTGTTGATTCTTCCAATACGTTGCCCTGTGGGTAATAGCTAGCAGAATACTTCAACTTAATTCCTTTTTCCAAAGCCAACTCTCTCATCTCAAGAGAGGAAAAGTAAGAAGTGTTATCGAATACTAAACAATCAGGGATACCAAAACGAGTGATAATATTCGAATTTAGAAAGGCAATTACCTGACTGGTATTCACAGTTCTTAACGCGGCAGCTTCAGACCACCTGGTAAAGTAATCCGTGGTTGTTATGATAAACTTATGCTATTGCGAGGATGGCGAGTTGATTGGACCTATGATATCAAGGCCCCATTGCTGAAAAGGAGAGTCTACTGAAACGTGCTGCAAAGGAAAGGTTGGTTTCTGTAACTGCCCTGATGCTTTTTGACAAATAGTACACTTACGACACAAGGCATGGACGTCTCTAAAAAGCGTGGGCCAGTAATAACTGACTCTCAAAACCTTATGGGTAGTGGTGTCACCACCAAAATGAGCACCAGCTTCTCCTGCATGCAACTCTAGCAAGACTTTTTCTGCTTCGTCCTTCTCAAGACAGTGCATCTGTACACCATCAAAATTTTGGCGAAACAGAATACCATTAACCAAATGAAAGGAGGCAGACTTTAATCTCAATGCTCTTCTTTTAGTGGGATCCAGGTGACGGGGGGCTGACCCATGTTCAAGACAAAATTTTATATCATCATACCAAGGACTCGTAGCGTTTTGTGCGCAGCAGATTGCATTTTGATCATGTTGTCCTAGGTTTGACATATCGTTTTCTTCTTGTTGTCCTGTGGCTGAGTCAGCAACTAACTTGCATAACCCTTGGCCTCTCACTATCTGTGCTGGGGTAATTTCTATGTCGTACTCCTGCAAGGAGGTGACCCAGTTAGACCTATTTTCTCCTAGCTCTTTCTGCACTAACAGGTTCCTGAGGCTGGGTATGTTACAATGACTTTCTTCCTTCATTTCAAAAGATAAGACTGGAAGTGCTTGACTGCTTTGAAAATAGCGTAGGCTTTCTGATCTACCACTGGGTAATTAAGTTCAACACCTTTGAAAGTAGAGCTCATAAAGGCGATGGGTACTCAGTTGTTTTCGACGTTCTTTTGAGTTAGGACGGCGGCGTAGGAACAGTCGGAAGAAAAAGTGTAGAGCGTAAAGTCTTGCGAAAAGTCAGGGCTCATGAGAGAAGGAGCATCTATTATGGCCTTCTTTATTGCATCAAAATCTTGATTTTCTAAGGGTCCCCAATGATACTGGGCGTCTTTCTTAATCAGATTCTGCAAAGGCTTGACCATTTCGGAGAAATTGGGGACGAATCTCCTGACAAAGTTAATCTGGCCTAAGAAGGACTGCATAGATTTTTTGGATGTAGGAGGGGGAAGCTTCGATATGACTTGAGTCCTTTCGGGGTCGNTTTACGACATCGTTGTAGAACGACTCTTAAATGAGCTAGATGATCGGTTTTTTTTTTAGAAAATACAGTCACATCATCTACGTAAACTACAACGGACTGATTGATTAAGCCCCAGAAAGCGATGTCCATCTCTCTCTGGAAAGTGGCACCAACATTAATCAATCCAAAGGGCATTTTTCGATGGGCGCAGGTGACCCATGGAGTGCGGAAGGTAGTTTTAAGTTGGTCTGGGGGAGACATCAGGATTTGGTTGTACCCCAAGAAACCATCCAATAAAGATAGCCTCTCAGAACCAGATACTTGTTGAAGGATCTATTCCATGGGTGGGACAGGATAGTTGTCTTTATCAGACGCTCTATTGAGGTTTCGAAAATCAACGCAAAGTCGGATTTCCCCACTTTTCTTTCGGGCAGGGACAAGGTTAGAAACCCATTGAGTGTGCCTAATAGGGAAACTTATCTTAGCATTCAGGAGTTTATTCAATTCTTTTTTTACGTTCGGTTTGAGCTTAGGGTGCATTTTTCTCAATTTTTGTTGAAAGGGTGAGGTTTGGGGTTTCATAGAAATGACATGTTGTATGATGTTAGGGTCAAAAGTTTTAAGGTCATCATACGTCCATGCAAAGACATCTTTAAATTATTTAAACAATTTAATAAATCCAGCTTTTTCTTGTTGAGAACACCCTACCTCTAGATTAATGCACTGTGGATTGTCATTAGTTTCTAAGTTCACTTTTTCATATGATAAAAAGGAACTATTGGTTTTACAGTTGATCGATTTTTTGAATTTATCTTGAATATCATAAAATTTCTCTAATCTAACTACCGATTTAGGGATCGAATTTACAATGTCCAATGAAGATTCAGGAGTTCTCAGATCTGGTATTACCGTGAAATCGCGTAAATTGTCATCATGAGTGTGTTCGTCTATGAATGTGCCTTGAAAAGTTTCTTCCATATGAAAAAGGATAAAAATTTGTTGATCGTCGTCGAAGACTCTCCAGTTGGTGATGTTGTCGGGAATGGATGGCTAGAACAACAGTTCGATGGATAATGCATCTGGGGACAAGCCTTCTGTAGGAAAGAGTTTGGAAGCTACGTTAGCTAATAGATCAGCTTCAGAGTTATTCAATCTAGGAATAAAATTTATATTGAAAGAAGAAAATTTATTCATTAAATTCCATACCTCGAATTGGTAGATTTTAAGGTGCGGAGACAGGTAGTGGATAGAATCTCTTACCTGTTTTACTACGATTTTGGAGTCGCCAAAGACAGCCAAGTTTTGAATGTTCATATCTAAATCTTTTCTGAGACCTTGCAGTAAAGCCTCATATTCTGCAGTGTTATTAGTACATTCAAATTCTAGCCTACATGCAATCAATATTTTGTTACCTACCAGATCGATAATAACGCAGCCTGCACCATCTCCTTCTTTGGACTTTGTCTCGTCAAAATAAAGAGACCAAATTTGATTTTCATCGGGTGCATGAGACCGTTGTGTGGAAGCTGTTGGTTGTATGTATGCTACAATCTCGGACTACTGTTCTGGGTTGGTGATAGCTGAAGCCTCGGCCATGAAATTTCCAAAGAAGGTATCCACCCATTGTATCTCGAGTGAATCAGCAGAAGGTGTAAATGGTTCGTTGGGATCGTTCAAATCTGTGATCGTGAACTTAAGGTAGTGTTCACGATTTACCTTGATCTTGTTAGGCTTTCCATTCTCTGGAAGCCATAGGTGAGACCGGTCTGTGGAAAAATAGCCGTGTAGCTGCTCCGACCAGTCCCTGCTTAAAAATAGACCATACACTTCTGGAATATCCACAACAATAATATCAATAACTTGATGAACTTTGGGGTTAGACGATAATCTTATAAGTACATTCCTTAATTCGCCTATAACTTTTACATTGGTTCGATCAAGTTTTATGATTTTTAAAGTGGATGGTTCTACTTCGACGTTAATATTCTGGCATACAGACCATGGCATCACATTGGATGACGCCCCTGAGTCTACCATACAATTGTGCACGTTTCTACTAAAGATTTCGAAATTTAACAAAAATGGAGGTACATTTCTGCGAGTGCTAAGGGTGGTAGTTTGTGGTTTTTTACTCGCAGTTTCTTTATCTACATTATTTACATTATTTACATTAGTTACAAGAAGGCTTCCTTTGTCTTGAGGATCAAGATTATTCTTTGCGGAAGTCTTCTAAGGGACTTTATTTTGCACAACCTTGCTACTGTTTGAATTACCATTTTTACCATTCTTTGCGATGTTTTGCAATATTTTTTGTAGCAGAAATGGAAATTTCAATAACTCATAAACGAAAATGTTAGCCCTTAACTTTTTGAGATCTTCAACTACATCATAGTCTAAGTTGGGGTTCACATGACTCTGTTTAGTCTCAGTTGGTTTAGATTGCTTTGGAGGCGAAGTCGTAGTGTTTTCGGCAGAAGGTTTGTTTGATGCCTTACTCCTAGTATTATAGGGATGGACTGTCTCGAAGTTAGCTTGAAAGATGCTATCCGAGAAGTTTGAAAGATGCTCATTAGCAAGTTTGACTATTTTGAATAATGTGTTCAATACTTCATCAAATAATATCTTGGTTGGTTTATCATTTTCATGAAATCATTTGGTGATATTAATTAATTAAATTCTTTTTTCATTTGCATCTCATTTCTAAATAATAATAATCAAAGAATTATCTATCATTTGTTTGAT
Source organism: Picea mariana (assembly GCA_032191745.1). Classification (NCBI taxonomy): domain Eukaryota; kingdom Viridiplantae; phylum Streptophyta; class Pinopsida; order Pinales; family Pinaceae; genus Picea; species Picea mariana. The sequence continues at coordinate 23,791 of JASDQU011313023.1, forward strand.
TTTGTAAAAAACTAAAATTAATATTTTTTATCCATTAACTTGAAGCTTCTAGATCATATTTGAAAACAAATTATAAATAATGTTTGTTTATAATTTATAGTTAGTTTAAATTCATTTTTTATTTTTCTAGATTTTGTTTTATTCACAATTTTTAGGTTATTAATTTAGGTTTCTTTTTGTTTCACAGGTTTCTATTATCAAATATTTGATGCGGATCTGATCATGGCTTGATTTTATTATCCAAATACATTCAAGATGATTGATCCAAAAATAATTTTTGATTGCTACAAATAATTTTATGAGCAACAACAGATAAAATTTGGAAAGGCGTCAAGATTAGACAGGCGATTTTGCAGAATTGATTGCAGCCAAACCGTGAGGAATTTGAAGAAACGGTTGAAAACTCGGAACCAAAATGGACCCATTTACCTTATGTGTAGATATTTTCCCAAACAAATGCACAATTTGAAAGATATTTGGGTCTCTTTTAGAGGCAAATTTCAGGTGGCGAAAATTAATAGTGACACCCAGACTGTTCATTCATTTTATAAATATATGAGAAAGATCAGAGCCAAGGGATCGAAGAATTGGAGAGGAGGATTTTAATCCTTTATCTTTTGTATATTATTGCTTTTGTAAACTTTTTATTTCTTTTCAAATTGAGTAATGGATGGCTGGAATCTTTGGGAGAATGGACGATTATTTTCAAAGAAGAATATGGAATTTCAGGTTGCTTAATGGCTTTTGTCCTGTGAGTAAAATGGTTTTATTTTTATTATAATATATTCATATTCTTTGAATAATTGATTATGCATTGATTTAAATAGCTTTAGTCTTTTTTATCAATACTTGGTTAATTATTATCATTTATGTATTAATCTTTCCAATCTTTAAAGTCTATTATCCAAATAATTTTTTCCAGGACTACAAAATGGACAATTGATTCCAAAAACTTAATAGAACAACATATATGCATTTTGGCTTTAGCCTTTTGTTTATAATGTTGTTATTTATGGTTTTTTTTT
>JASDQU011313023.1:24915-38099 GCA_032191745.1 Picea mariana
CCAGCTGTCATTTGGTCCGGTCACCAGTTTCGGCAGTCGAATATTTTTTTTTTCAACTGTTTGAAACTTAGCCCTCATTGGGAAAACTCTGGGTGCCACGTGGCAACTTTTGATTGGTCCACATGGTGCCCTCCGATTGTCTTCCTGATACATTCAACTTCCCATGCGGAACTGACATCACCTGCCATGTGTCGGTCTATTGTTGAGCCACATGGCAGCCCCTGGGTGGTGCCACATGGCAGTTTTCCATTGGTCCACTTAGTGCCCTAAAAACACCAAATCCACCTAACACGTGGTATACTGTGGGGATACCACGTGGCATGATGACAACAGCACTACATCTTGTTGATGTCACCCTATCCAGTCGGCTGCTGACATCAATAGTACGAATGCTGATGTGTCTCCTTGTTGACTTGACTTGTTTAACCAAAATTTGACTGGCCATATATTTTGATCTATAACTTCGTTTGACAAAACGTTTATGCCATTGGAAATATTGCGATGCTCTCTTTGTGATGATGCCATTTTTTTTTTTTTTTAGGAATTTCAATTTTTTCCTTTCTCCACCTACTAATGCCATTATGATATTCCTGAGGAACTTCTATCTATTTTGAGTTATCCCTAATTTATTTGGATCCTTTTTGGATCATGCCTTTCCATTGAGAGATTTTTGGACCACCAAAATCTTTCATCAATCAACAAATAAGTGAAGAAAGAGTTCCCTCACCTTGTCCTTCTCTATCCACTTTGTCTTTCTTGGATGTGTGGCCTTCAAGCCCACTCAAAGATAATTGACATCACTCCTACGTGAATTCCTCATCCTTCTATCCAGGATGATATCTTCCTTCAACTCGTCCAAGTAATTAGGATCAAACACATCAACCAAGGGTAGTGAAAATTCATCACCTTGATCCATGATCATATAAGGTGGAAGATCTAGATGAAAAGCATTGGTGTCGCTCTTTTCCAAAATAGTGAAGGGTCCATATCGGATAGGCTTGAGTTTCTTACCTTCAACCTTCAATTGTTCCTTGCTGATGTGAAGCCATACTTGGTCTCTAACCTGAAACTGATGACCAACCCTGTGATTGTTATGTTGAGCCTTATATTGTGCTTGACTTTTCTCCAATTGTTCCCTGACTGCTTGGTACACTTGTTGGATCTGTTGAATGAACTTGCGGGCCCTGTATTCATTTATTTCTTCATTTGAATCGATATATTTCCCATACATCAAGTCCAAAGGGTGTTGACAGGCGAAATTGTGCGTCCGTCAACTGAGAGAGTGGAACCAGTCCAGGGTTGTCTAATAACCCAAGTCGTTTGGAATGAACCACCCTGACGGGTTTAACGGCTTCGTTGGCCGCTCTAAGATCCTAAGAAAACCAAAGAGAAAACTAATCTAAACTAACTAATCTATCTAAAACAAATAAAACTAACTAAACTAACTAAAACTAATAAAACAAATACATTAATCTAATTAAAACAAACTACTAAATTAAACCAAAACTGATATAAACTATTGTAACTATTATATACAATCTACTAATTACTATTACACTAACTCTAATAATTAGTTGTCTAATTACTAGTTATATTATAACTTATTCACAAATATACAATATAAGCAATCTACAGATTTAATTAAAACCTGCAAAACTCATGTGCTTTCTGTCCTAAGACAACGAGATATGTTTGTTTGATTTTATATTTATGAAAAAGAAATAAAACTTACTGAAATTAAACGATCTAATATATTTACTGAAATTAAACAATCTAATATAAATCTAACTAGACTTATATCTAAACTAAACTACTAATAAGAACAATAAACGAAGAAGTGACTAACTGACCTGGAAACGCTCCTAATTTGTTCTGTGTATGATGACCTTGAAGCTGGTCGGAGGAAGTAAACTCGCACCGTTTAGTCCAAAAGCTTCTCGTAAACGATAGGCTGTGCTACTCTTTGAGTTGTTTACAAAACAAATGAGACATAAAAAATCATAACAATTTTATGATTTATAAATCTCTGCAATAAGGGAAACCTGTTATGCAAAAACTTATACTTTATAATTCAACTTATGAAGAAGAGAAATCTGTCATTCACAAACTGAATTAACAATTGCTATGTTCTTTAAAATACTAGGAAGAAACCAGATATGGATAACAATGATTAAATTATATCATTTGCACATGATTAAGATAGCTAAAGTAGTCATTAACCAGATACAAATTGATATACACAACATGAAACAAAATATTGATATAATGAGAAGCTAAAGATGTGACAAAACATCAAATTTTTTTTCAGTCTGTATCAAAACTCCATATCCTTGTTCTCCCACGAATGAGGATCCATATTATTACAAAAATGATAGGTTTTTATAAGTCTTTCCACAGGGTAAAACCTCCCTGTGGATAATATCAAACAGCTTACATAATCTGGGAAGATATCCCAAAATAAATTAAACTAGGAACTAAAATGAAACAAAAATATTCCAAATATCTCCAAACTGCTCATCCAATCCAATGCAATTTCGAATTGACCTGTAATGGACCAAAAATAACAAGTTAGATGGATATTTTATTAAAAAAAATGGCAAAAATCTAATACTGTAGACTAGCTACAGAATCATCTGATTCTGTAGCTGGTCTAATTTAAGAACAGACTTGTTTTAAATCTATTAAAACTAACTGAAATATATTCAAGTTATTAAAAAAAATATTTGATTACTAATTAAAAACAAAGCAAATCATTTAAATCAGAAAAAACCAAAACAGCTATGCTAATTTAGAACAAACAAAATCTTGATCGAATCTAATTCAATCAAAACAAATATCAAATAAATCTTTGGTGTGAATGCAACTCATATACAAAATCCATCCATATAGAGGTAAAACTCCTACATCCATCTGTTTTGCATATCAATAAATCCATCTAGAATTGATTGTAGGGAGTTAAAGATGAAAAATCTTGCCACCAGATCCAAAGCATACACCAGTTCCATAGCAGCTTTAGCAGGACAATTAGATTGAAATCACACCACTCTTGAAGGTAGCAACAGCACTAATTGCCCACCTACAGCACTTTAAAAGAGAGGTCTGCCAATATAAAAATATGAACAATTTCGCCAAAAGTACCATGGATGGCCACAAGCCATGGCCCAAAGCAGTCAACAAGTAGACTAGCTATCCAAAACCTGGAGGATCCAATGTGCACAGCTGACAAACCTGCAAGACAAAGCTTTTGAAGCAGCAACTGCTTCCAAATATTTCCATGTCATTTTGTGCTTCTTTTGTGTGTGTATTGCCTTTGTTTCCTCTTCATGGAACCTACGCTGGCATTTTTAAATCACTATCCCCTGCATTCCTATCAGCTTCTACCTGTCCCATTTCATCCCTTTCAAATTCTTCCTGACACTTGTTCAGGAGTTCTCTCTTGAATATAACTTTTTCATTGTCTTTATAAAATTCAGGCAATTCGGCAACTAATTGGACACAAAATTTTGCATACATTTCACAAAATGTTGGCTCCATCAGGGCTTTGTCAAAAATTTGAGATATCACTCCAGTAAGACAAAGTGCAGAAACAATGTTCACTTCTTTGACCTGTACAAAAAGTCTATCAAAGTTTTGAGGTGTTAATTTGTTAATTATAGATTTTATCTTTCTCTGTTTTGCCTATTCCTCGTCAGCAAAATTTCCCACTTCATATCGGTGTTGTGACATCAAATTTATAATATAATCATTGTTCCATAGAAACAAAGCGCACTCAGCTACCTGGAAGTGTGAATTGTTCAGGCAACGCCCGACTTGTCGAAACGAGGGTACCTGTAAGTTTATGACAAGAAGGAATGGCAAACTTTTACCTACATCTGTCTGAACAACACACTAGGGATGCACTGCAACCTTCTGAACTTTATTGTTTGACTTGAACTAGTCAACAGCCAAGAGCTTCAAAAGTGGATCTCCTCCCAGGACCTTAGAGTAATCCTTGAGATATGTTTTTCTCCTAACCATGAAACCAATGCTACCAGGATCAACCCAGTAGTCTGAATCAGTCTTACTCTTTCCAAGGTGTAAGGAGCCTTTAAATTGATTCGTGTCTATATCAATAGCTGGAATGTTCAACATTAGTTCTGAGTTTGCCTCTAGACCTGGTGGCCGCATTCTCATAAGCACCCAAGAAACATTTTTGAACTTTAGCCCAACATCCTTTGTAGGAGAATTTTCATCCTCATCACTATCTTCTTCTTCTATTGGACTTTCAGCAGCAATCGCATCATAAAAGTGCTCGTTTGTTTTGAATTCCTCAGATTCGCCACTGACATCTGAAATATTTTGATTTTTCTTATTCACAGTACCCATCGATGGCTCAGKACTGAGACTAGGATTTGCTYCAAAGTATTCTCTTAAACCTKCTATTTGACAGAGTAAGATATATGGAACAGTCTTTTCAAATTTGKCAAAATATCKCTTCTTCCAACGTCCCCAACCTRAAKAATGTATCTCCATTGTTTGAGTCACAAAAGAACTCTGAGTTCCTTGTGGTTTCCCTRGACTTGCCTTCCTGATTTYYCAAAYAGTAGKATTTAKMTTAATATGYKGACAACCAGACTTTACAGGCCACGRCTTGAGCATARTTGGATATTGCAAGATAGTATATGTGCCATCTTGAGCACGTTGCCAATGTCGAGTGAGAAAAAAATCTCTTTTTGAATGCCACCTTGTCAAATACTTTGGGTCATATGCTCCATAAACAATATCTTTATGTCCATCCAATCGTTCAATCAGCTCTAGGTCACTAGTCAATATATCCCATTCATATCTCTATGACTTCTCAAGACTGAAGACCATCTCAAACACAACATATGGACCAACATCTACAATGCCAACAGACTTCATGAGGAGAACTTTATCCCCCTTGTGATTAGCTACAATCACCCACAAAGTGTATATCATATTTCAAAACAATACTGCAATACACCCTCACTGTTAAGAATATAGCAGTAAGCTCATGAGATTTAAGTGATAAGCCTGCACAATTTCTTGTCCTGTAGATGTAAAAGAAAAAATGTTGGCAGACTGGTTGAATACCCTTTAAATTGACCAAGGGTTCAACAGGATGCAAAGACATCTGGCTGAGCGAGTGAGAGATTTGTTATGGCCCAAGTCTGGGGAAAACATTTCAACAAATACACACAAACCAAAACGTTCCCTTCAGCCATTGAGGAGATATGAGAAATTGACCTAAAAAACACGAGCTAGATATCTGTAACCACTCGATTTCTGAGGAAAACTCTCATGGTTAGAGTAAAGGGGTTAAAAACGGTTCTGGGTTTTCAACGGTTTGAGCTAATTCAGAACCGTTTACCCAGAATCGCTCACGCAAAAACATGACTCTGAGGAAATTGCGGGGCAGTTTTCTCTGGCAAAATGAAACCACAACCGACTCTGAAAACCATGAGGGTTCAATTCTCCCTTCAGGATCCAAGAGATAACACACAGTGAGCTAGGCTAAGGGACAAGGGTTTGAACAAGGTATATGCAGGACTCAAAACCCATAAATTTGCCCAAAAAATCAACAGGGGTAACCTGGTAAGGAGGAAGGCGTTAATGCCAAAGTGTGTGAAGGTGGTAGAAGGCAGTAAATCCATGCATAACTATCATATCAGTTGTACAATTAATAGTTTACATAGTTGTTCTACCCATCAAAGCATAGTTCAACAATTATGTGAATTAGCCGACCAATGAAACCAATGGTGAGTTATAAACCAACGCGCGTAATCGACATTACACCATAGTTTTAAGCCATAAATCATTCAATTTGAAAATAAAATCAAATAATCAACCATGATCCAATGTCTTGTAACAGCTCATATAAGTTTTTTAACCAAGGTGCCAAAGAGTCTTCAACATGCCAATAGTTATAAAAACATTAACATAATGATTATATCAAAAGTCATATGTGAAATATTTAACCATAACACCTATGCATTGTTGTGAAACCAATGGTTAAGTAGGCCAAATAAGAAACATGTAAATCCAAAGCATCACAAACCAAATGAAACCAAGTCACATAATCAATCAAAAAATGTCTAATGAGTATAGTTCGAAAGTTTTTCCAGCTGCAAAATGATAAGTGAGATGTAAGCGCAAAGGGCATATAAATCAGAAGGATGACAACAGTTCAAACAATGATTCTAATGTGACTTTGAAGGACTAAGTTTTCATGCTTACAGTCGTGAAAAAAGGTGCAAAGAATAAAAGCATTGTTCATTTGAAAATTGCGATGAAAAATCAATGTTTGTGAAACATTGGTGTAGGCAGCTTATAAGACAATGAAAAATGTCAATTGGCTGCCAACAATGGCGACACACTGGTAGAAGTAGTTATCTCTGCCAAAAGAAACAAATTCAGATTAGGACAGCAAAGAAAATTTCAACTCAAAAATAACAACCAAAAGATCGTATAAACATCATAATTAACCAATTATTCCAACAATGTTTTAAAAGATGAAAACTGATAACAGTCTTAAGATCAGTAAGTCACGATATTAAAGATAAAATATCCAATACTGTTGGCATAGCCACTGTTGCCAGCAGGCGTCCATAGCCTCGACAGGGTTTCCATTTAACCCACTCTGACATCCGTATCTTGTTAAGAAGTTCTGGATCAGAACAAAGGACATTAAAGAGGTTTCTTTTTTGTCTATTTTCATATACCCAACATTGCTTCACTGCCAGCGGGCCTGTTCAGTACCCCGGTGAAGTTGTCTTGGCTCCTTGCATGCATTTACCCGCTGCCAGCAGACCTGTTCAGCATCCCGACGAGTTTACAAACACTTCCCACATCTCTTATTAGTAATTTATTTTGTTTTTTCTTTTATAGATATATAGCGGAGTGGGGTGACACTGAAAATCATGATTCTTCATATTTTTTTATTTTTTTTAGACCTCATCAGAATTTTTTAGGACTGTCCTCTATTTAGATCCAGAGATGTTTTATTGACAAAAACAACTTCCTAAGACAGGGATACATCTTCTAAGTTATTCCTTTACAGAAAAGGGACAGCGTAAAAAGATAATAGATGATCATGACAAGCTTTACTCAAAGATCGTAATCAGTCAACTTCTTTCAAACAACAAATTTTTCCAACGCAAATATAAATTTCAGAAATATATCATTGATGTTCATACAATTTTTTCAGAAGTTATTTCAGCAAAATAATTTTCTATCGTCTTTGTCTGAATAGCTCAATGATGCAGGTAGGTGTATTTCCAAAAGAAAAAATTGGTAAGCATAAGGGAGAAATCCAAACACACCAGAGAAGAAAAAATTGGAAAGCAAAGAAATCCAAACAACAAAAACAAAAAACAAATATACACAGAAGGTGCATCTGAAAACCTCATGCACCAATCCCCTGGGAAACTGAAAGAAAGTAGGAAAATCCTGGATGATGGGAAAGCAGTCCTACTCATGGTACCTTGGGTCAGGGTTGATTTAGATTCATTTATCTCTTTACTTTCCATTTAAGATTTTCATGACGATACTGCATTTTTGAAAATAAACGTTCAACTAGAAGTAAAGAGAAAAAGGGTCAAAAGGACTTCCCTAACAATAGTCGTATTATGGTTCTCGTGGTGCGCCCACTTGCGTGCATGACTGCATTATTGTAAAGAGAAATAGTGAGAAATCAAACTGAAAGAAAACCTATTCCTAAACCTACCCTAACTATTTAAACAAATCAGGATACTACGTGAAGTCATGTTTCCAATGTAGCCATCGGAGTAACTCTAATCCTGCAATGAAAACAAGATCAAGCATTATTAAAAAGAATGGTAATATATCAACAAATGACAGAAACATACCACGCTTACCTTCATAATCAACATCTAGAAACAAAGTAAGCATGATCTTACCATTTCCTCGGATATTCTGGTTGTACAAATCCTCCAGCCATTGCGCAATCTTGTCGTGATAAGGGTCATAATGGCATGGGTGAGTGTAAGTAGTTTCGAAAAACTTGTCAAGATCAAGAAGAAATGGAATAACCATCAGTCAAGGCTGAAATGCCCCATCCTCCTTACAATTCTCTAAGTGTTCATTAATCTCTTCATATGGAGGATCTAAAAGAAATATGTCACGCCTACTTCCAAGATACTTGGGTAAAAAGAAAGCAAGATCAACTTTGTCTTTATTATGAATTTTTTTTATATATGAATATTCAAGCCATCCTAAGATCCTGTCACAAAAATGAGGACGCAACCCAAGATTTTGATGAAACAAATATATCAATGATAAATTCATCATAGGAGGATTCATGACATTCGTCAGATCATTAGTTTGAATGTTTCCTTCAATGCGATTGATCATTTCAAAATGTGAAGTGTCAACATTAAGATTTGGGCTAAGTGAAGAACGAGTATGAAACTTAGAATGTTTGATCTCCATAAAATATAATGCATTGTCTTTTTCAACAATAAACTGTGTAAAATCATCTCGCAACATGTCTTTTTCCCATGTGAGTGATGAAAGTGAACAAGAGTCAAATCCGAGTTTATCAATGTTAGGTTTGGAATTGATTTCACCAAAATTTAGTATATCAAAAGGATATGAATGTGGTGGAAAAGAAAAGGATGTTGTAGGTAAGATATCAAGTCCACCAGAATCTAGGAATATATCAGGATATAAAGAATAAAATGAATTAGAAATAAGCAGATAAAAAGAATCTCTTGAACTATGATAATCAACAATGGTATTTTCAAGACAATTCTCTTGACTTTCTTTAAAACTCTTACTCTGTTTTGGTGACGAATTCCTCAACATAATATGATCACATGGATTTGCCTTTTGTGTGATAGAAAATTCAAAATTTATGTGACCAACATCTAGTCTTTCCTGTGAACAAAGTGCATTTTGAGGATGAAGGTTTAAAGTTTCTTCTTCTAGTTGCGTAACTTCTTCTCTAATCAGTTTCATGGGAGTACTAGAACATTCAAGAAGATTTTCATTGCTTAAGAGTTCTTCAATGACTGATTTTAAATGTTGATTAGAGCATGAGTTACAAGAATGAGGGTATTCACCTTGAGCCAGAAACAAATCATCTTCCATACTAGTCTCAGACTGAAAATACAATAATTCAAAGGAAAAACTGATTTGGTTGTCAATAAGAACCTGATCAATAGATTCTAACTCCCTAGCTTGTTCAACATTATCGGAAGAATCCTTCTCTTCTTGCGAAGAGAATTTTTCTTGCAGCTGAGTGATAGGATTTGCAATTGGTTCTTCATTCGTGATTGAACATGATTGGATGGAAGGGATTGAAGGATCATAGAAGAGATTTAATGCCAATGACATGTCATCGAGATTAAATTTACAGGATATGATAGACTCTTGTCAAAAAATTTTCTGATGATGAATCACCGTTGATTAGCAAAGTATGAAATTCTTCACATAATTGATTGAAATCATAAATTTCAAAAGCATCTAGAAACTCATCTACAAATTGAAACCAATCAAAAATGTGACATGCTAGAAAGGATTCAAACCAATGTTTGATCCGACCTCTGAAAGTAAAAGCGAACAGTCTGCATAAAACTCCTAAATCTGAGATGTCATGTTTGATGCACTTGCACCAAAACTTGTTAAGGTAATCTTTAGCAGATGTATTGCCTTCACCATCAAAGGTGAGTTTGGACAAGAGAGAGACTGTCTCGTTGGGAACATCTGGTAATGAGAAGTTGAAAGCATGTTCCAACACAGTGATTTGGGGAGCCATGCGGGAAATTGAATACATTTAAAATAAAGGCTCCTACAAGGCCATCTTGTCAGTTGGCCCTCCTTCTAGCGCCATTTGTTGATGGGCGAAATTGTTCGTCCGTCAACTGAGAGAGTGGAAACGGTCTGGGGTTGTCTAATAACCAAAGTCGTTTGGAATGAACCACCCTGACGGGTTTAACGGCTCCGTTGGCGGCTCTAAGATTCTAAGAAAATCAAAGAGAAAACTAATCTAAACTAACTAATCTATCTAAAACAAATAAAACAAACTAAACTAACTAAAACTAATAAAACAAATACAGTAATCTAATTAAAACAAACTACTAAATTAAACCAAAACTGATATAAACTATTGTAACTATTATATACAATCTACTAATTACTATTACACTAACTCTAATAATTAGTTGTCTAATTACTAGTTATATTATAACTTATTCACAAATATACAATATAAGCAATCTACAGATTTAATTAAAACCTGCAAAACTCATGTGCTTTCTGTCCTAAGACAACGAGATATGTTTTTTTGATTTTATATTTTATGAAAAAGAAATAAAACTTACTGAAATTAAACGATCTAATATATTTACTGAAATTAAACAATCTAATATAAATCTAACTAGACTTATATCTAAACTAAACTACTAATAAGAACAATAAACGAAGAAGTGACTAACTGACCTGGAAACGCTCCCAATTTGTCCTGTGTATGATGACTTTGAAGCTGGTCGGAGGAAGTAAACTCGCACCGGTTAGTCCAAAAGCTTCTCGTAAACGATAGGCTGTGCTGCTCTTTGAGTTGTTTACAGGACAAACGAGACATAAAAAATCGTAACAATTTTATGATTTATAAATCTCTGCAATAAGGGAAACCTGTTATGCAAAAACTTATACTTTATAATTCAACTTATGAAGAAGAGAAATATGTCGTTCACAAATTGAATTAACAATTGCTATGTTCTTTAAAATACTAGAAAGAAACCAGATATGGATAAAAATGATTAAATTATATCATTTGCACATGATTAAGATAGCTAAAGTAGTCATTAACCAGATACAAATTGATATACACAACATGAAACAAAATATTGATATAATGAGAAGCTAAAGCTGTGAGAAAACACCAAATTCTGCTTCAGTCTGTATCAAAACTCCATATCCTTGTTCTCCCACGAATGAGGATCCATATTATTACAAAAATGATAGGTTTTTATAAGTCTTTCCACAGGGTAAAACCTCCCTGTGGATAATATCAAACAACTTACATAATCTGGGAAGATATCCCAAAGTCAACTAAACTAAGAACTAAAATGAAACAAAAATATTCCAAATATCTCCAAACTGCTCATCCAATCCAATGCAATTTCGAATTGACCTGTAATGGACCAAAAATAACAAGTTAGATGGATATTTTATTTTAAAAAATGGTAAAAATCTAATACTGTAGACTAGCTACAGAATCATCTGATTTTGTAGCTGGTCTAATTTAAGAACAGACTTGTTTTAAATCTATTAAAACTAACTGAAATATATTCAAGTTATTAAAACAAATATTTGATTACTAATTAAAAACAAAGCAAATCATTTAAATGACAACAAACCAAAACTGTTATGCTAATTTAGAACAAACAAAATCTTGATTGAATCTATTTCAATCAAAGCAAATATCAAATAAATCTTTGGTGTGAATGCAACTCATATACAAAATCCATCCATATAGAGGTAAAACTCCTACATCCATCTGTTTTGCATATCAATAAATCCATCTAGAATTGATTGTAGGGAGTTAAAGATGAAAAATCTTGCCACCTGATCCAAAGCATACACCAGTTCCATAGCAGCTTCAGCAGGACAATTAGATTGAAATCACACCACTCTTGAAGGTAGCAGAAGCACTAATTGCTCACCTAAAAGTCTGAACAATTTCTGCCAAAAGTACCATGGATGGCCACAAGCCATGGCCCAAAGCAGTCAACAAGTAGACTAGCTATCCAAAACCTGGAGCATCCAATGTGCACAGCTGACAAACCTGCAAGACAAAGCTTTTGAAGCAGCAACTGCTTCCAAATATTGCCATGTCATTTCGTTCTTCTTTTGTGTGTGTATTGCCTTTGTTTCCTCTTCATGGAACCTACGCTGGCATTTTTAAATCACTATCCCCTGCATTCCTATCAGCTTCTGCCTGTCCCATTTCATCCCTTTCAAATTCTTCCTGACACTTGTTCAAGAGTTCTCTCTTGAATATAACTTTTTCATTGTCTTTATAAAATTCAGGCAATTCGACAACTAATTGGACACAAAATTTTGTATACATTTCACAAAATGTTGGCTCCATCAGGGCTTTGTCAAAAATTTGAGATATCACTCCAGTAAGACAACGTGCAGAAACAATGTTCACTTCTTTGACCTGTACAAAAAGTCTATCAAAGTTTTGAGGTGTTAATTTGTTAAGTATAGATTTTATCTTTCTCTGTTTTGCCTATTCCTCATCAGCAAAATTTCCCACTTCATATCGGTGTTGTGACATCAAATTTATAATATAATCATTGTTCCACATAAACAAAGCACACTCAGCTACCTGGAAGTGTGAACTGTTCAGGCAACGCCCGATTTGTCGAAACGAGGGTACCTGTAAGTTTATGACAAGAAGGAATGGCAAACTTTTACCTACTTCTGTCTGAACAACACACTAGGGATGCATTGCAACCTTCTGAACTTTATTGTTTGACTTGAACCAGTCAACAGCCAAGAGCTTCAAAAGTGGATCTCCTCCCGGGACCTTAGAGTAATCCTTGAGATATGTTTTGCTCCTAACCATGAAACCAGTGGTACCAAGATCAACCCAGCAGTCTGAATCAGTCTTACTCTTTCCAAGGTGTAAGGAGCCTTTAAATTGATTCGTGTCTATATCAATAGATGGAACGTTCAACATTATTTCTGTGTTTTCCTCTCGACCTGGCGGCCGCATTCTCATAAGCGCCCAAGAAACATTTTTGAACTTCAGCCCAGCATCCTTTGTAGGAGAACTTTCATCCTCATCACTATCTTCTTCTTCTATTGGACTTTCAACAGCAATCGCATCATAAAAGTGCTCGTTTGTTTTGAATTCCTCAGATTCACCACTGACATCTGAAATATTTTGATTTTTCTTATTCACAGTACCCATCGATGGCTCAGGACTGAGACTAGGATTTGCTCCAAAGTATTCTCTTAAACCTGCTATTTGACAGAGTAAGATATATGGAACAGTCTTTTCAAATTTGTCAAAATATCTCTTCTTCCAACGTCCCCAACCTGAAGAATGTATCTCCATTGTTTGAGTCACAAAAGAACTCTGAGTTCCTTGTGGTTTCCCTGGACTTGCCTTCCTGATTTCCCAAACAGTAGGATTTAGCTTAATATGT
>JASDQU011313027.1:0-11999 GCA_032191745.1 Picea mariana
GGAACACTACAAGAATTATCAGAGCACTTTCTTGAGCTGAGATTTTTAGAGATTACTTTTAGGCTAGAGACATATTATGGCATATATAAATAACAAAGTGATCTATTATTCAATGAGTAAATATATGGTAGGGGAATAATCCATGCAAGAAATATGAGAAATTTCACTTGGTTGGACACCCTTGTAACTTTTGTTGGTTCCCCTTTGTGTAGTACCACATTAGATAAAACATATATATATGGAATTTCACTTCCACATACCCTTAGGTAAACCGAAAGTCCCCTAGGTTACTTGAGACCATATTTAGATAAGATGATAAACCATATTTTTTTTATAGTTCATCGATAACAACACTCAGGTAGATTACTCTCTAGTACCTAGGTAATCAAGTAGTACAGGTAAGGGTACAGTCAATCCTTGTCAGTTGGTTCCGTGAGAGATTGGGTCAAGTAATACTATTGAACCTTACATGTACATCTGAGAGATATAACACCTAAAACTTCCTTTCCTTCAGGACCCTAGAAACCCTATCCTCTATCACTAGTCCACTAAATCCACCCTATCCTCTATCGCTAGTCTGCTAGATTCACCCTATCCTCTCTAGTCTACGAAATTCCTACATAAATTTAAGTATCGATAATTTGGAAATTCTATCAACACACTAATATTCAGGAGGGTGCTCTTGTTTGAGAACTATCTCAATAGAATCCTTCTGTTCAGCTAATAAGCATGGTACCACTCTCTAGTAAGTATTTTTGGTGGAGCTACCCACACCACTACCATGCATATATCTAAAAATACACAGGATGCAATGTTGATCACATCGGTACCACTCTCTAGTAACCTTTTTCTTATGGACCCACATATTTATGGTTACCACTGGAAGTGTAGAGCTATCCACCAAAGTATCCTCTCTCAAAAATCTATGTGATGAGTTGCAACACAAGATAGATTGTAACCACTACTATGCTCAACAAAATCTTAATGCCATCTGTGACAAGCTAGCCAATCTAGAGTCACTACTTGACCAAATGTCCAAAATCATGATGATGCAAAATAAAATACTCACTTTACAATCCTTGGGTTATCAATGGCTAGACTATCCCTCCCAAAAGGAAGGGGATGTATCATCAATTCCCAATGGACATCACTCCACACCACTTGTTCGTGATAAGATGAATCACATGTGGCATAAACTTCATAAAGTTGATCTCAAAACATTTGATGGATCCAACCCCACAAGATGGGTCACTTAGATGGAACATTTATTTTCCATGCATGGTATCATAGATGACTAGATGAAACTTCACATGGGTGTCTTATATTTCGATCCTAAATGTTGGAAATTGTGTCAATGGTATAAGAAATCCCACAGGGGTTATATTGCTTGGACACAATTTGTCTTAGACCTCTTTGCATGTTTTGAAATATACACTCATTAATTGGGACAACTAAACAAGATTAAACAATGTGGCCTAGTCAAATATTTCATATCCATTTTCTAGCAACTATCCATCTCCACTGAAGGCATATCTAAAAGAAGAGATATGAGAAAAAGTATTAATGACTCATCCTACTACTTGATTGGAATCCTCTCAACAAGCCTAGGAATCCTAGAAGTTGGTGAATGTTAAAATTAAAAAGACCATGTTTATTCCCCATCCTCATCCCTTGATTTCCACCCCCACCAATCCCTCTCTATTCTTTCCACCTATTATGATCCATAGGTTGTAATGTACCCAACCCCTACATGGATCACATCACTACTAAAATGACTCAATAAAAAATTATGATACCAAATTTAAATGTGGAAATAAAACACAACATGACATTCAAGCTCATGCAATTTTCTATGCTACTTAAAAACATGAATGCAACTAATTTAACTATTCAAAACAACAACTAAACAACATACAACGACATTTAACCACATAATTAAATATTTGAATGCATCATTCTACTCACAACAAGAAGTATTTAACCAAGATAAATCAAAGTAAAATGCGCAACAACTATATCAACATTCATCATACGTGGACACACCAAATACGAACACTTATCTTATGAAAGTGTACAACCCACTACAAAGGACACAAGTTCCTCCCAATCATAGAATTTTTTTTCAATTTCTCAACAACAAGTCACAACTGAGACGGGGCTATGAATCCACAAGAGACAATAGTCCCTAAGGTTGGATAATGTCCCCCTCTCAAAGTTCAATTCCCACAACTAATTCTAGTCCACCTACTCTTTTCCCCTCAACCTGCACAACCAAAGGGATGGAATCCCCCTTCACTTCTCACAGTCCCTCAGGCCTTTCTACTCCCCTCTAGGGCTTCTATCATATGTTGGATAGGAAAACTGCTTGTTGGTACCTTAGGAATTCTATAGTCGCAACACAAATTCACCCAACAACAAAACACCTTCTTTCCTCGATGAATTTCGAACAACTCGTCACTCATAGGACCGCGGTCTCCTTCTCCATAAAATTACAACTCCAAATAACTACCAAACATGCCCACAATAGTTTCCTTCAATATTCATCACTCATAACTCCTTTGTTGGCCAGAAAAATCCATGTAAAAAATGCTCTTTATGAAAAAATGTGAATCTGTAATTCTGGTCTCCTACCCATATGAATTTCCCCTCGTTCTCTTTCTTTCTTGACTTTCACTCTTCCCCAAGATGATTTTAATCATCTCCCATGCTCTCAATATCTATGGGAAGTGACTCTCACACCCACCCTCTTACCTGAATTAAATGATTGGACTCTAGAACACTCAACAAAGAATGGAAGGTTCATGTTAAGGATAATTTAGATAAAAAGGGTTTGGGTTTAATAAACATGGTTAAACTCTCCCCCTTGGATTCCTTCCCTCTCTTGTGTAAACTTAGACCCCAAATATTTATTCGTGTCCATTTTTAGTTGGAGATACATTTTATTCGTTGTATTCAATTTACATGATTTCACATTACATCACTTTGGCTCTCAACCATATACTTTATTTACAATATACATCACTTGGCTCTAGGCCATATACTACATCTACAATATACATCACTAGTTTTGGGTTTGAAAATGAGGAAGTTACATTCCCCTCCCCTTATAAACTACAATGTACTCAGTGCACATAACCATACAATTTACACATTGACATATATTAAAAAATCACATCAGAATACTTGATAATTCCACAACTTAATGACTCACACAACAATTCCAACCAACAAATCCCTTTACCTTCAACCCACACATTGCTTGGATAGGAAATCTCATATTTTTGGCTCCAGAAACTCCAGCTATCAAAATGGAGTCTTCACTCGCTTATGTGTTGGACATAGTGTCATTAATGTGTTGTCATTGATGTCAAACAGTATAACAATATGCAGAGTTCATGAAAAATAAATATATGCAGTATAACAGTTAGCAGAAAATGTTAGACAGTATGTAGATATCAAATCTCAGAAGGAAGAGAGCATTTTAGAAATGTCATCGGGATCGATGGAAATACTGAGAAGTCGATCGATGCACAGGAAAATGTGAGAAGCCTCAACAACCGTCCGATCAATAAATTAATGGTGTTGATAGTCTCATGTAACAGGATTTATCCCACATTGGAAGTGCGAAAAAGATTATGTAGGATTATATACTCAACACTCTCCATAGTTTATCGATGCATAGTGCAAGGGTATGGTGGGGGATCTAGGTGTTTGGACTCCTTGAGAAGCTCACCATCTTGGAGCCTGAGATGACGTGTTAGGCCCTCTACCTTTTGGTCAAAGTGAGATATTGTCGATCTGATGACGAAGGATCTCGGTCGTTCATTGGAAATATATATATATATATATATATATATATATACATTGCACATTGGTCATATGAGTGAATGTGGGCTTAAGGATTGTTGGAGGATTGGTCAACGATCAGATCAAGTTGTGACCGTCGGATATGCAAGCGCAGATCAAGGGCAGGGATTGATTGTGGAGCGTGAAGGGAGAATTAAACAACGCATTAATTCCAATCCCACAATTAGTCTAGATTGTCAATCATCACCTGTCAAATATTTCTACGGTCGGCATCAGTTCCACTACCAACAAGAAGTTTAAACATCGTGTTAGTTGGGACCCCACAATCATCCCTAATTGTTGATCTACTCTGGGAGCATTCTCGACCAATGGATCAAGTTGAGTGGAAGGATAGGATAAGAAAAGACAAAGACCGTCCGATATGAAGTCCCAAAGTAAATAAGGACCGTCTAATCTATTCAGAGTGTGCCAAGGTAGTAGTAGTCAACTTCGACGCTGACCACTTTGGGAGAAAAGGGTTGAGAACAAGTAAGATCACCCGAAGGCCAAAGTATCAAAGAAAATGTGAACCTTCCAATATGAATAACACTTTGGGAGATATCAGGNCTCCTGAAATAGACGTAAGTCATCTGATCTAAGGAAACACTTCGGGAGATATATTGACTGTCGGATCGAGGAAAACATAAGGATAGGATAAGCAAGGCCAAAGGCCCTAGATCTTCAATAACCAAATTCCCAACAAGCATTGGATTGTGTTAAGCCTTTTCAGGTTAAAGAATGACCATTAAATGAAGTCAAGTTACCCTAGGTTTACACTTCAGGGAATCTCACTTCGGGAGAATTGGGAAGTGGAGAAATTGAATTACCCGAAGTCCCGGAGGCTGAAATGAATGAGGACCATTAGAAGTAGAAAATACATGATGACCATTGGATCAAGATGATGGTCAACTTCGACACTGACCACTTCAACAAAATGGAGTTGAGAACATGTAAATTCACCTAAAGGTCGAAGTTCTGAAGTCACGAGGTTAAGACACGTAGCACACACATTGAGATCCCACGTCATCAAGAGTAACATCAGCCAGGACACGTGGCCCAATCAGGTGGTGACAAGTGTGAATGTCCCATAGGTACTTTAACCATACGTAAGCCACAAATATAGGTGACATGTGGCAGCCAGTCAGAAAGTGCCACGTCAACAAGTGATGTTAGCAAGTTACATCACTCTGGGATTTTTTACTTCAGGAGTTTCACCACCAGCAAATTCCCTAAGTCCTAAAGTCTCGAAGGCCGAAGTCCCAAAGTGGACATGAGTCATCTGATCTGAAGAACACTTTGGGAGCATTCTCAACCGTTGATCAAGTACAGTGGAAGGATAGTGTAAGTGGAAGTGTTAACCGACAGCAAGCGGTCTCCACCATTTTATTACTTACTTGGTAGGTGATGAGTCCAGAGGAAAATGGAGCAGCGATTATCCGAACCTCCAAAGTCCCGAACTCCCAAAATAAACATGAACCGTTCACTCATCGGGAGATTAAAATGTGATCGTTGATTTTGATAAGTGATCAAGCACTCACTTGGCCTAACACCTGGTCACCACCTGTGGTCATATGGAATAAGAGAAATAAAGTATTTTCATAGATTATGGTTAAGTTAAATGAAGAGGTGCAATGGTCCAAATGAAAGGAAACAATGTGTTATAACTCACACCAGTTTGAATATTATATAAACGAGAAAGAGTGGTGAGAAGAAAGTGTCTTTGTTGTTCAGAAAATAATATCAAAATAGAAGCAGATTTCAAGAAGAATAATTGTTGGTTCTAATGGGCATGTCAATGTCTTATTGAATATCAAGAACAAAAGAAGACAGAGAAGTAGTTATGCAATCCAGTATTTGATATAGAAGACCTTTATTGGATTGGAACAAATTCATTGAAGATTAAATGACAGAAGCCAGAGAGCATGAGATGAAGTTTGACTAGAGAGAGGTTGCAGCAGACAAGTAGAAAGTGCAGCAGTTAATAACTCTAAGAAGACTTGAAGAATTTATAGTATCTCTATGTGTTTATGAAAACCTTGAACATAGTACAGTAAAAAATTTATAAGTGTTATAACCTGCATAAAGAGAGGAAGGGTGGAGCAAGGGAAAACATGTCGAAGTCAAAAGGTCAAATCTAATAAGACTTGTGTTAATGGCTACATGAATCAAATTCAATGAAAAGAATAAGAGATTGAATTTCATTATGAAATTAAGGGTGGTTGGTTGGTGCAATGGCAGGTTGGTGCCTGCAGGGGAGGAGGTGCTTCCTTGTCATTTGTAGTTGACTAAACAGGGGGTCGAAGCCTCCTACCAGTTGGTGTTGGTGAACAAGGGGAGTAGGTGCTTCCTTGTCATTTGTAGATGACTAAACAGGGGGTCAAATCCTCCTACCAATTGGTGCTTGTGAACAAGGGTGGGTGTGCATCCTGATTAGTTGGTGCTGATCGAAAAGGAAGAACATATTCCTTCTATGTAACTTGTAAAAACAAAATTTTGCAGTTAATAGAAAAGTGTTGGTGGTTTTTCCTTGTTGAGTTCCACGATAAAATCTTGTGTTCATAAGGGTTTTTTGTTCATCATATATTACTTAATTGAATAATCAATGTGTGTTCTTAATATTGAAGGAATTAATAAGAAAAAGTAGGCAATATTGATTCACCCCCCTCTCAATATTGTTGGATATTCCATCATTATGGACAAATGTACATTCATTTTTCTTCAAAATTTTTAAAACATTGTGGGTATGCTCCCTGCATGCCTTCCTTGTGCCACCATGTAGATTCTTCAGGACCATAGTAGGTCCATTCAACCTTTACCAAGCCGATGTATTTTTTCTTGAGAACTTTGACTTTCCGGTTCAGGATGTGCACTAGTCCCATTGGGAAATCCCTTTTGTGTTTCACCTTCATCAAATTCCAATCAATCACATGATTAGAATCATGCACATGCTTTTTTAATAAATAAACATAAAACACGTTATGAATTCTCATGGATGTAGGTAATTCTAGCATGCATGAAATTGCCCCTATCTTTTCTAATATCTCAAAAGGCCCATAATATCTCTTCGCTTTAACTTTTAAAAACACATGCTCTCCCACTTTGAATTGTCTATGTGTTCTTATTTTATCAGCATAGGTCTTCTATCGATCTTGTGCAAATTTCAAATTCTTCAGATATTTTCCATTTGTTCTTCCATTTTCCTTAACAATTATTGTGCAATCACGAATTTGTTTGTTGGGTTACCCCAAATTACTAGTGTGTTGCATTTTTTTCCATGCAATGCTTCAAACAAGCTCATATTAAATGATTCATGATACCAATTATTGTAAGGAAACTCAACTAAACGGATATAGACCTCCCACCTAAAAGGCTTATCCACTACATACATTCTCAACATATCTTCAATTATCCAATTAATTCTTTCTATCTACCCATCTAACTCTGGATGACATGTTGTACTCAAATTCAAATTGGTCCCAAATCCTTTAAATAACCCCTTCCAAAAATTGGAAGTGAACTCGGTATCTGTGTCTAACACTATTGCCTTAGGCACACCATGTAGCCTAGCAATTTCTCTCATATAAATTTCTACAATATTGATTGCCTTATGAGTTTCTTTTACAGGAACGAAATGTGTGGCCTTTGTAAGCTTGTCCACCACTACCATGATGGAATCATGTTTCCTTGTTATCCTAGGAAGTTTCGTAATGAAATTGATAGTAACAACTTCCCATTTCCATTCAGGAATGGACAATGGCTGGAGAAATCTTGTTGGATATCTATGCTCATCCTTTACCTTCTGAAATTCCATGCATGTATCCAAATAATATATGACATCTCTCTTCATACAAGGACAAAAATATTGGCCTCTTATAGCTGTAAAACTATTTTGGTATCCTGAATGTCCAGCGTATGACACATTGTGCATCTCCTTCAAAATCAAATTTCTCAACTCTTGAGAATTAGAAACATAAAATATGTTCCGGAATAAGACGATTCCATTTTCTTCTACTTTGTAATCATTATATTTTTGTTGTACATTATTCTGCTATAACTTTTCTTTAACTTTCTCGTAATGTTCATTTGTTGTTATAGCCTCTACAATTCTATCTTTTAAATTTATTTTGTACATAATAATGGTTGTAGCATGTATTTTATGCACCCTTCTATTGAGTGCATCAACCACCTTATTCTCTTTTCCCTTTATGTTCTTGATTTCAAAGTTATATTCACTAAGATATTCCAACCATCTAGATTGTCTGGCATTTAGTGTTGGTTGTTGAAAAAAAAAATTCAGACCACTATGGTATGTCCTTGTTGATAATTTGGTTTTCATTGATGTCAACCATTGAAGAAGCCTTGATGGTGTAGTTTTGGTACCTGAAGTTGAATGAGCAATATGGACATGAAGGACAAAGTAAATGCAAGAAATACCCTCCTAGATGGATAGTACTCGTTGTCTCATTTTTCAATGAAATGCGGAATGCCACGTAGTTCATCGCGGTTAGGGAGATATGGCCTTGTAAAGTTGGAATCCCCAAAGAGTGGTAAAGAATCCCCTAGTTAGTTACAATTCTTAGTGAAAGGGTAAAGGGGTTGCAACAAGAAATCCCTAAAGTAAGGAGAGAGGTTACTATGAAAACATATATAAACACCTTAAGGAATCATTCACAAGTACACTCACACACTTATTCATTGATTATCTTTCTTGTGATCTAGTGTTCTTTTTCTAAGTTTTTGACGACATATTTCTGAGGTAGAAAAGGAGGGTTGAAAGAGAAAGTATTGGGGTTGCAACAAACCCTAGTTTATGAGGTATCCATGGGTTGCAGGTTAGTAGGGTGTGGATGTATGCAGGCTGCAGTGAAGGTAATCATGAATATTTGCGGGTTGTAGAAGAGATGGTCGCATATCTATGAAAAGCTAACGAAGGCTTGAGTAGATGTTGGTACTGGGTCCCTAAAGGTCTAAAGGAAGTCTACAGGTCAGCATATCAGAGTTTTAGGTCAGCTACAAAGGTATTTGTATGGTTATATACTTGTTTTGATGGTTACTTCTTGTCATTATATGGCATATTCTTGAGGCATACTTGGCATGGTTGGTATGGTATTTGGATATGGTATATCTTGGTAGCTTGGCTGAGTGAGGAGCACTCTTATATCTGGTTCAGCATATGACATGGTACTTATAGTTCTTATATTTGATTTGAATGTATATGGTTGAGGCATATTCATGTTGTATGGTGCATTATGCATCAGGGGATATTTCATTGATGATATGGTACAGATCTGCATATGGTTGATGATATGGTCTATGGTATAGGTTACACATAGCTCATGATTCACTATTATTTATTCATGTATCTTTGGTTCATGATTAATGCATGAGATAATATATATGTTGAAATACATTTGATGCATGGTATGGTACATGTGTTAGTTGGTTGATGAGCAGATACAGGTTGATGAGATAGAGTGGCAGTGAAAGTGACAAATACATAGTGACAATGACAGTGATAGAGTTTGTGATAGCGATAGTTGGTCTACATTTATATTACAGGGCAGTTGGATGAAGCAAGGATAGGTGGTTGTATCCACCTTTCAGTTGGAGCCAGAGAACTCAAGGGGTTGTGGCCTCCTTCTAGTTGGAGCTAGATAATACAGGGAGTTGTATATTCCTTTAGGTTGGAGCATGAGAACAGGGGGTTGGAGCATCCTTCCAGTTGTAGCTGGAGAATCAAAATTTGGTGATTCAAATGAATGTATTATTTTGATATATAAGAAAAGCATTCCATTTTTTTCTCTCATTTGGGTTTCTATGTAAATTCTGGTGTATTGTGTATCTATTGTGATGTGATGTTTTTTATGATCATATTGTTGATGATATATTGAATGCTAATGATAAACTGTTGATTATTGTTGAATACTATACTATGGTTAAAAGTACTAAGGTTGCTCATTACTGATTCACCCCCCCTCTCAGTAATCCAACAATTGGTATCAAAGAAGGTCCTTCAGAAAGCAGTCTAACCACTAGAAGGATATCATGGACTATGCTAGGATTGGGGTACCACAGCTTGACAGTCAGAACTATGACTTCTAGAGAAGACAAATGAAAACATATGTGCATGAACACGGATTCGATGTTTGGAAAGCAATAGTAGATGGATACAAAGCACCATCCACTCCCTCGACAGATAAGGATGAAAAGAAACTTGAAGATAGTTATTATAGAGCTAAAAATGTTATCCTGAATGATTTGACTGAATCAATATACACCAAGGTTGTGCACTGTGAATCCACAAAATAAATTTGGGACAAAATGAAGAATATCTACAAAGGAGAAGCCAAAGTTAAAGGATTCAAAATTCAAACATTTAGAGTCAATTTCGAACAATTGAATATGAAGGAAGATGAAAACACTACCTCCTACTTTCTACAAATTGATTAGATAGTCAATGCCATCAAGGGCTTGGGAGAAGAAATGAAGGACACAGCCATTGTTCAAAAGGTAATGAGGTATCTACCTATGAGGTATGATCATAATATTTCATCCTTGGAAGAGAGAGAATATACAGACACCTTGAGCATGGATGAGCTACATGGGGTACTCAAAGCTTATGAGATGAGGAAAGAGCAAGACAATCCAATCATGAAGAAAGAAGCATTCAAGGCATCAAACAATATAAAGAAGAATGATAAAAAAAAAAGACAAAGTCATATTGTAGTTGCAACGATGATTTAGAGGAAGATGAAGAGGTGGATAACTTCATCATAAGGTTGAAAATGAGAACTGACAAATACAAAGGTAAGATTCCATTGATTTGTTTTAATTGTGATGGTGTTGGTCATTTTGCTAGTAAAATTCCTTATAAGAAAAAGAAAAGAAATGAAAAAGAAGATGACCCTAAAAAGAAAAAGAAAATTCAAACGGGTAGAAGAAATAAAAATAAGTTTTTCAAGAAAATCCTTTGCACCAAGCAAGAAAGTTCCTCATCAAATCAATATGAAGTCAGCAACAGTGATACAGAAAGGGTATTATTCATGGAAATAGAAGACTCCGATGAAGAATTCTCCAAACAAGATTATGAAGAGGTAGAAGTCGATTATAGAGAAGAATTGTTGAGTGCCAAAGAATTTGTTAAAAGAGAAAATAAGAAAATTAATTCACTCCAAGAAGAAATAACGAAGAAAGAAGAATCTCATAATTCCAAAGAAATTGAGCAGACAATCACGAAGATAAAACTATAGAAAGAAGGAGACAATTGGATTAAAGAAGCACTCATAGAAAAGTTAGATGAAAAGGACATATCATTGCAAAAATAGAAGCAGAGATAGTAATTCTAAGAAAAGATCTTCAGAAAAAGGACATGCACAAAAAAAATACAAGGATATTAGATAATATCATTAATAGTCAAAGACCCTACTATGACAGATTTGGATTGGGATACATTTAGATGCAGACAGAGAAAGGTTCAAGATTCAAAATGACAGAGCAAGGTTTAATCTCCAAAATGACAGAGCAAGAAGAAGAACCAATAAACTATGCAGAAGCCGTCAGAGGTCCCTCGAAAGAAGAAGACATGAAAATTCAAGGGGAAGATTACAGAGAAATTGCACCACCTAGAAGATCCAGAAATCGATATCATCAATAGCTAGCTATAGAAATACCTAAAGAACAAGAAGGATTCAAAAGAATGACACCATTCAGAATATATTCTACTCCCAGGAATCAAACTATTTTTCTTGTTTCATGTTATTCATGTTATAATTTTGGGCACAAAGTTGTGAAATGTAGAGCCAATGCCAAGAACATAAGAAATGATGAGGGCTATACAAGAAATATTTATCCAAGAAGATCTCATGAAGCACAGAATAGAAGCTACAATAGATTTGGATCATTAAGTGATGAGGTAGAATGCTACAAGTGCAACAACTTTGGACATATCACTAGAGATTGCAGACTCACTATTCCTCCTAGAGAACCAAAGAATAATATCAACAGTGATAAGAAGGAACCATAAAGGATATGGATAATAAAGAAGGATCAATTCAACATTGAAGAATGCAATCTTTCTCTACAAGCTCAACACAATAAACGTGGATGGTATGTTGAAAGTGGATTCTCAAAACATATGGCAGGTGATAAAGACA
>JASDQU011313028.1:0-11535 GCA_032191745.1 Picea mariana
ATGCTTGCGGCAAATGCATCCCACGTCTTGGGAAGACCATTGAGTACTATGTTTACCAACTCCTTCTCTGAGATGATCTCATCAATAGCTTGTAGTTGATCTCTTAACTGAGAGATTCTCACAAGTTATGATGTTATGTTGTCGTCATCATTCATCTTCATGTCACGGAGCTCATTCTTCAGACTCATTACTTGTCCAATGTTTCTGACAGAGAAGAGACTTGTTAGGGCATCGCACATCTTCTTCGATGAGTCAATATGGGAGATGTAGGGTATCAAGTGGTATTTTATAGATTCCACTATGATACTCATAGAATTGATATCACTGTCTTTGAACTTCTCCATAGCTACAACGTTTTGTGGTTCCTTCTCTTTTCCTTCTNCATGTCACGGAGCTCATTCTTCAGACTCATTACTTGTCCAATGTTTCTGACAGAGAAGAGATTTGTTAGGGCATCGCACATCTTCTTCGATGAGTCAATATGGGAGATGTAGGGTATCAAGTGGTATTTTATAGATTCCACTATGATACTCATAGAATTGATATCACTGTCTTTGAACTTCTCCATAGCTACAACGTTTTGTGGTTCCTTCTCTTTTCCTTCTTCAAACTCTGGCTTCACGATATTTCCTTTCACGATATCCAACACTTTTATTCTTGGAAAGGATGAGGTCAATCCTTGCCTTCCATGCTCTGAAGTTAGAGGCTCCATATAACTTGTTGATGCAGGAGCATCTCTCCATGTCAGCCAGCCAGCCAGCCAGCCACATAGAGCACGTGCATTCAAGCTAAAGAGAGGCGCGGCCTCATTTGAAATTTGAATTGAATGTAATTTAAATGCTTAGGCTAGTGAGCCATAGAAGTCGTGCCTTTGTGAAGGCATTAGGTAGATCAGCCTTTAATGTGTGTAATGGCTGAGATCTAGATCCGATAGCGGACTAGACAGCCCATTCAATGTAATTGAATAGGGTAGGTAGGTTTGGAGGGAAGAGATCGAAGAGCCCCCTCAGGTAGAAGAGATTTTTAGATCTCATTTTGAGTTAGTGAGAAAGTGAGTTAGTGAGTAAGAAGATGATTAATAGGAGAGCTAGAGAGAGCTCAGGAACACCATTGTAATTACAGGCATTTTCCATTGTTAATATAATCAGAAGCAGTTTTTCCTGCATGAGATTCTGTGTTATGTGGATGTCTGTGTGTGTTCCATATATATGCTGAAGATGTATGTTGGGAATTTGCAGGAGTGTGTTTGATTTCAGGGTTGAAGGTCTTTGAGGCTTCACACCAGGAGGGTGTGACAGAACGATGTGGGTTCTGATAGCCGTGCACAGAGGATGCACTTCTAAACTCTACAGAGTCAGACAAAGGCGTGCTGCGGCACAAGAACTGAAATCATCAACTCAGGAGGAGAAGACCTCAAGGTTGCCGAATACCTTGGAGGTAAGGCTGTGTATGAGAAACACAGTTGCAGACAGAATTATGTTGTGAATTCTGTAGAGCTCTGCCAGGTGGGCATTGAGCATACGCACAAGGTGCAGTTGGATGAAATCTGTTGTGAGTTCACAAGACAAAATCTCTGAGGAGTTTTGTAGAGCTCTGCCAATTGGGCGTTGAGCGTATGCACTGCGGTGCATTTGAGGAAGAACTCTACTAAGAGTTTGAAGAATAAAATAGAATCATTGAGGGTTCTGTAGAGCTCTGCTAGGAGGGCATCGAGCAAGTGCAAGGAGTGCACGAAAGAAGACGGAACTATTGAACATTCTGTGGAGGATATACTCCGCCACGAGGGCATCGAGGAAGTGTGTAGATAGGCACATAAGTGAAGAGAAATATTTGAGTTCTGGAAGTGAGGAAGAGTCCACAGAAGGATATTCACTGGGTTGCTGAACACCAGAAGGACTCAGCAATTTAGTTGCTTGAGCAGTAGGACAGCCAGGAAGACGTCAATTTCTCCATCTGAGGGAGAAGAAGGACAAAATCCCTTAGGGGTCTAAGTTTTTGCAAAAGCTCGGGATGGATAGCACCAGTAAGTGCATCTGAAGACTCTGCAAGGAGTGTGGGAGTTGGGAGAATCCTTTAAGGATTCAAAGATAAAATCTCAGGAGGGCCAGCGTTCTCACACGTGCAGGGAAGTTCAGAGTCGAGGAGTTCATAGAGGAGAAAAGAAGACTAAGGTCGGGGCCCTTGGATTTTGGAAATTCTTCCAAGCAGAGGAAGGAAGTGTGCAGAAGCTCAGGAGGGAGTAGCAGCAGCCGTCAGATCAGCTAGGAACTGGATCTGGACTGTTGAGGAGTTTACATCCAGGAGGAGCTCAGGAGGAGCCCACAAAAGGAGGAGACCGACAACCATCATATCTCACTCAGAAATCCCGTCAGCCGTTGGATCGGGATGAATTTGCACAGAGTTTAGCCTATGGAGTAGGCGTGACGATAAAGGATCTGAGCCGTCAGATCTAGAGCAGAAATCTCGTCAGACGTTAGACTGGATAGGAGCTACACGAGGCTTAGCAGTCGGCATAGCAGGCATCAGGAAATCGAAGCTCCTGAGGACAAGGAAACGGGACATCGAAAGTCTCAAAATTCCAGAGAGATCGGGATCATCCATCTGAAGGGACGTGTGGCAACCATCGGCGTCATCGGGAAAGTCCCGACAGGGAGCCGTCCATCGGAGTTTGGTTCATCAGGATATCAGAGATCCCGGTGATAAGTTGTTTGTGCACTTTGGAATCACAAAACGTGAAACCCCGATCAGTGGGGACAGTTGTCAGCACATCAGGGTAGAGGAAAGAGCCATAGTGGAGGCCAGCTGTCAGTGCAACGGAGCGTCGGGATTTGGAGAGTCGGGAATCCCATAGGTGTATGTATTTTGGCATCGCAAACCTTGAAACCCTAATGAGAGGTATGGCTGAGGTCATATGATAGCGGTAACGTGGACCAGGGCCTATCCAGGAGGGCTAGCACACAAAAGGGCGTATCAGGTTTTTGAAGTTTGAAATCCTGACAGGAAGGTAAGGCTGTGGTCTTATGAATTCTGGTCATATGGGCCAAGAACCTAGAAGGAAGACTAGCGCATGAAAAGGGCTCATTGGTGATCGGGGATTGAAGAGTGCAGTGACTCTCGACAGCGGGTCTACCGAAACCCCGAAGCCCGATAACAGTTTTCCTGTGGGGAAATTGTCCATGGTTAAGTGCAGAAGACCGTGTGGAGTTTAAGGACCCGTGGATCAGGTTTTGTAGTAGAGGATTCCAGCAGGGAATCTAAAGAGCCACTTTAGTTCAGAAGGGGATTTTTGATCGATCCTGAGAGCGGGAGGTGCGTGTAGAGACCCTGCGGGGTATGTCTGTGTGACCTTATGGCATCAAGTGGTATCAGAGCACAGAACTCTGTTTGTATATTGCAAGCAGAGGAAGAAGAGAAGGTGAAGGAAGATAGAGTTTCTAAGGACTCTGTAAGGATTGTTTGCAGGTAGGCAGCAGTCGAGAAGACAGTCAGCAGGACTGTGGGATGAAGCTAGAAACGCTCAGGATGCAGAGTGACAACAGGTTTGCTAGGAGAGAAGACAGAGACAACACCATGGTTATTGAAGACCATAGGCATGCTGGGAGGAAGAAGAGAAAGGTAGAAAATCTTGTGGGAATGGATAAAGAAAGGGATAGAGAGCTCTATGAATTAAAAGCAGACATAGAGAAGCTCGAACTGTGGATGCGGCAAGATAGGAGGAGGAGACGGATGCGTGAATTGCCCATGGAGAAGGCAAAAGAAAAATGGCCAGTCAAGCAGCTAAGGGTCATAAGACAGTGCAGGCTGTTAAAAGGGTGGCTGAGGTATGATGAAAACCTCAAGGCCACAGAGGAAAAGGTGATTTATGTCTGTAAACTAGAGACTGGGAGAAGTCTCGATGATTTTGAGAATGAAATAAGATCGGCTGAAGATCTCAAGCACTACCAGGAGGGTGGAGAAGAAATTCAAGATTACCAGGAGGGAAATGAGTTGAGATCAGCTGAGGATATCACAGACTATCAGAAGGACAGCCAGGGAATTTCACATTGCCAGCTGGGCAATGAAAGGAGATCGTTGCGGGATCTCGAAGACTGCCAGGAGGGCAGAGATGAGCGTTTGAGACTATCTGAAAGTCTCAGGGACTCAGAGGAGAGTTCAATTCAGCAAGGAGTGTTGATGAAGATGGGATCAGTTGATCTCATAATCTTCCAGGAGGTCAGTAGAGACATCCTATATTGCCAGGTGGGCAGGGATGAGCAGGTGAAAATTGATCAACCCGAGGAGCTGACTGAGCAAATGAGACTATCTGAGGGTCTCATAAATTCAGGGATGGAAGTATATCAACAGGAGTAGCTGATAGAGGAGGAAGATATGAGAAATCTTCTGATGATTGGGGGAATTGGAATCTTCCTACCATATGCCCAGGAGGAGGCATAAATTGGTGTTGCAGATGCAGCAACGGCAGAGGAACAGTCGGCTGAGACTATCCAAGAAGAATTAGAGCAGACTTTAGAAGCTGTCCAAACCGGAGAAGAGAATGAGCGTTCTAAGGAACAGCTCAATGATTTCAGCCAGCGAGCTGAAAGCGCTATAGCATTGGAGCTAACAGCAGAAGAAGAAGCAAAAGCGGAAGAAGAGAGTGAGCATTCTGAGGAATGGCTCAACGCATTCAGGGATGAAGCTGAAGAGACTGCAACATGGGAGTTTGCAGCAGGAGAAGAAGAAGAAGAGGCAGAAAACATATGTTTTGCTGAGCTGTGGCAGCAGATAGAAGCCCTGGAAGAAAGGGTGAGAGTGCAGGGAAGGCACATCCAACAGGTGAGGTTGGAAACAGGTAAGGAGGAAGGTGTGGGAGATCATGATGATCTGCCCAATGGAAAAAAAAAATTGCAGCTGAGGAGACTGCAAAAACAGGACCAGCCATGGGATCAGCTAGATGAAGTGATCGAGGAGATCATGGAGCTGATGTTGAAGTCAGCAGACATTGCCAGCAGGGAGAGGCTGAGCAGAAGAGCAACAGCAGCAGCAGCAGTGCAAAAGCATCAGCAACAACAATAGAATGGAGTAGAAGGAAATCTCCAAAGACTGATTTGGGATACAGGAGGATTTCCAACAGCTGAGAGAGGAAGCACATGAGCAGGAGCTCATGATTTTGCAGCTTAGGAGTTTGATGCAGGAGCATCTCTCCACGTTAGCCAGCCATCCAGCCAGCCACGTAGAGTGCGTGCATTCAAGCTAAAGAGAGGCACAGCCTCATTTGAAATTTGAATTGAATGTAATTTAAATGCTTAGGCTGGTGAGCCATAGAAGCCCTGCCTTTGTGCAGGCATTAGGTAGATCGGCCTTTAATGTGTGTAATGGTTGAGATCTAGATCCGATAGCGAACTAGATAGCCCATTCAATGTAATTGAATAGGGTAGGTAGGTTTGGAGGGAACAGCTCGAAGAGCCCCTCAGGTAGAAGATATTTTTAGATCTCATTTTGAGTTAGTGAAAAAGTGAGTTAGTGAGTAAGAAGATGAGTAATAGGAGAGCCAGAGAGAGCTCAGGAACACCATTGTAATTACAGGCATTTGCCATTGTTAATATAATCAGAAGCAGTTTTTCCTGCATGAGATTCTGTGTTATGTGTATGTCTATGTGTGTTCCATATATATGCTGAAGATGTATGTTAGGCATTTGCAGGAGTGTGTTTGATTTCAGGGTTGAAGGTCTTTGAGGCTTCACACCAGGAGGGTGTGATAGAATGCTACGGGTTCTGATAGCCGTGCACAGAGGATGCACTTCTGAACTCTGTGGAGTCAGACAAAGACATGCTACGGCATAGGAACTGGAATCATCAACTCAGGAGGAGAAGACCTCAAGGTTGTTGAATACCTTGGAGGTAAGGCTGTGTATGAGAAACATAGTCGCAGACAGAATTCTGCTGTGAATTTTGTAGAGCTCTGCCAGGTGGGCATTGAGTATACGCACAAGGTGCAGTTGGATGAACTCTGCTGTGAGTTCACAAGATAGAATCTCTGAGGAGTTCTGTAGAGCTCTGCCAAGTGGGCGTTGAGCATATGCGCTGCGGTGCATTTGAGGAAGAACTCTGCTGAGAGTTTGAAGAAGAAAACAGAATCATTGAGGGTTCTATAAAGCTCTACCAGGAGGGCATCGAGCAAGTGCAAGGAGTGCACGAAAGAAGACGAAATTGTTGAACATTCTGTGGAGGAGATACTCCGCCAGGAGGGCGTCGAGGAAGTGTGCAGATAGGCACATAAGTGAAGAGAACTCTTTGAGTTCTGGAAGTGAGGAAGAGTCCACAGAAGGATATTCACTAGGTTGCTAAACACTAGAAGGACTCAGCAATTTAGTTGCTTGAGCAGTAGGACAGCCAAGAAGACGTCAATTTCTCCATCTGAGGGAGAAGAAGGACAAAATCCCTTAAGGGTCTGAGTGTTTGCAAAATCTCAGGATGGATAGCACCAGCAAGTGCATCTGAAGACTCTGCAAGGAGTGCGGGAGTTGGGAGAATCCTTTAAGGATTCAAAGATAAAATTTCAGGAGGGCCAGTGTTCTCACACACGCAGCTAAGTTTAGAGTCGAAGAGTTCGTAGAGGAGAAAAGAAGACTAAGGTCGAGGCCCTTGGATTTTGGAAATTCTTCCAAGCAGAGGAAGGAAGTGTGTAGAAGCTCAGGAGGGAGCAGCAGCAGCCATTAGATCGGCTGGGAACTGGATCTGGACCGTTGAGGAGTTTACGTCCAGGAGGAGCTCAGGAGGAGCCCACAAAAGGAGGAGACTGACAACCGTCGGATCTCACTCAAAAATCCCGTCAGCCGTTGGATCGGGAGGAAGTTTCACAGAGTTTAGCCTCTGGAGTAGGCGCGAGGATAAAGGATCTGAGCCGTCATATCTGGAGCAGAAATCCCGTCAGCCGTCAGATTGGATAGGAGTTGGATGAGGCTTAGAAGTCAGCATAGCAGGCATCGAGAAATCGGAGTTCCCGAGGACAAGGAAACGGGACATCGAAAGTCTCGAAATTCCAGAGAGATCGGGATCGTCCATCTAGAGGTACGCGTGGCAACCATCGGCGTCATCGGGAAAGTCCCGACAGGGAGCCGTCCATCGGAGTTTGGTTCATTGGGATATCGGAGATCCCGGTGACAAGTTGTTTGTGCACTTTGGAATCGTGAAACGTGAAACCTCGATCAGTGGGGACAGCTGTCAACACATCAGGGTAGAGGAAAGAGCCATAGTGGAGGCCATCTGTCAGTGCAATGGAGTGTCAAGATTTCGAGAGTTGAGAATCCCGTAGGTGTATGTATTTTGGCATCGCAAACCCCGAAACCCCGACAAGAGGTATGGCTGAGGTCATATGATAGCAGTCACATGGACTAGGGCCTAGCCAGGAGGGCTAGCGCACAAAAGGACGTATCGGGTTTTTGAAGTTTGAAATCCCGACAGGAAGGTAAGGTTGTGGTCTTATGAATTCTGTTCGTATGGGACAAGAAACTAGTAGGAGGGCTAGTGCATGAAAAGGGCTCATCGGTGATCGGGGATTGAAGAGTGCAGTGACTCTCGACAGCAGGTATACCGAAACCCCGAAGCCCGATAACAGTTTTCCTGTGGGGAAATTGTCTACGGTTAAGTGCAGAATACCATGTGGAGTTTAAGGACCTGTGGATCAGGTTTTGTAGCAGAGGATTCCAGCAGGGAATCTAAAGAGCCGCTTCAGCTCAGAAGGGGATTTTTGATCGATCCTGAGAGTGGGAGGTGTGTGCAGAGACCCTGCAGGGTATGTCTGTGCGACCTCATGGCATCACTTGTTCTCTGAGTTCATAGAATAAGTCATGGTTGCTTTGACTTGGTCAAACCCTAGATTTGACCACAAACTCAAACTTGACATCTTGGCTTTCTGAGAGTATCAAAAGATGCGCTAGGCTAGAGCGCACTAATCTATCTGGAGATTAGGTCAATACATTCACTTAAGGTGCCTCAACAAGAGGATTAGGGTTTCTGCAACTGCTCCTGCTAGTAACCCTAGCAACAGTGTCTTGGAAGCTACTTCTACTAGTAACCCTAGCAGAAGTTCCTCAGTGAGCTCAATATCCTAGCGGCTATGTTTCCTTCCAGTGTTTAGACTGAATGAAGGAGGTGTGGGCCCATAACCTGTTAGAATATGAAATATGTGTGCTCATTTTACCATTGACAATACCCTTTTCACCCAACCATAGGCCGAAGCCATCTTTCGAGCACCTTAACCTTGACAGAGAATCATTATGAAAGCAAACCCTAGGCTAGATAGCCAAACAAAGGGTAGTGCACATTTCCCCAAGGATAGCACACCAATAAGAGCTGATCAGATAGTCCAAACCCTAGCCAAGAGATATTCCAAGCCAAACGTGATCTGCTAGCTGCAACAGTTGCAATGGCATCTCTCCTCAAACCTGCGCACAAGATTGGGCACTGCAATTTTGAGACTGCCTACCAGAATGAGAACTGGCCTCCTGTATTTATACTAATTTTGGCTAACTACCTGGGACGACTTCTCATTCTGGGTATCTGTATGTTCAGTATATATTATTATTTCTGGCCAAGTTCTTCTCTTGGAGGCTAATAACCTAATATAAATTATCTTCTTTAGCCGACAAGTCTTCTAGGGTTATTAGCCAACTCATTAGGGTTTCTTCTTGCTTCCCGAAGTATTCTATCCTCTTTAGGTTTACACGTGGAGGTAAATACCTTCCGTAGCTAACATAATATCAATAGTTATCTCTCCTGAGCTTGTGAGTGTTGAAAGACTCTTTCCCTTACCCTCCCTGCAACTC
Source organism: Picea mariana (assembly GCA_032191745.1). NCBI lineage: Eukaryota > Viridiplantae > Streptophyta > Pinopsida > Pinales > Pinaceae > Picea > Picea mariana. The sequence goes on from JASDQU011313028.1 coordinate 8,808, forward strand.
CATTGGATAAAATGGTCCACGGATATCGACACTTCTCCCTCTGAGAGTTTCCACCGTTTGTTTAGGCTCTCAATAGTTCCTCACCAAATAAATTAGTGTTCTCCCTCCTGAGCTTGATTTATGTGAGGTGACTTCGACCTTGTCTTTCCTCTTAACTTCTCCAAGTCTATATCCTTCCTGAGCTTGATTCTTGCAAAAAACTCAAGGATTCTAAGGAATTCTTGTGTGCACTCCTTGCGGGCTTCACGATAATATTTGTTTACCTGATATCTTCCAACTCTGTGCACTCCTTGTGATAGAAGTTATTCAACCACTCCCTTGGGTTGGAAAAGTATAAGACTTCGGCTTGGCCTGCGCACACCTTGCACGGATCTGTGTTATACTTGCACTTTTGTTGGTATAAGAACAACTCTATCTCTCCTGAGATTTTCGGAGGTAAAAATTAGAATCTTGTCAACACACTCCTTGTAGACCTTCACTGCACTCCTTGCAGGAATTCTTGGGATGAGGAGAAATTGAAACTTATACTCTCCCTCTCACAAACTTCATACATTCAACATGAAATCATACACATAAATCATTGAAACAAATGCATAACAGAGCATATACGAAAAATGTAAACATACCATTCAATAGATTCAAACGGTAACCATAACAACACCATGAAGTTGGATCAAAGCATTCTTATATTAATTCAAGTGCTTTTGTACATGGTTTCTATAGCAACATCTATTTTCTCAAACAACTTCTACAATCTTTTTTCTTCTCTACTCTCCTATCCTCTCTTGCTCTATAGCTTAATTACAATGAGAGTCATTATCCAATACAATACATACGAGGGATATTTCTTGAGTTTTCCCTCCTACAAATCTAATCTATCTTATAGAATTAAATACTACATCTACTTTAAATTCAATACAATAAATGCATACAATCGACAGATGAGAGAAATTACATCCTTTCAGTTGTTACATTAATGTTCTTCTTTTAAAATTTAAATGTATTCAAAATGCGCGCTGGTGTATATCCAACTGTCCTCCACTTGTGCTTGCTTGTGTTTCTCCTGCATCACATTGAAAATGATAAAAAAGACAGAAATAATGACATTTACGGTCTTTATTATTTCTCAATACATGTGTCATTCATGTATGCACTCTAGATTTTATTTTTGAGTGGATAAGATCGAGTGTTGCATCATGATATGCATTCTCTCCCCAAGACATGACAAGGTGTTTATCACTTCATACCAGTTGATATCATTCATAAGACCTTAGGTTCACACATATCATTCCTGAAATAAATCATCAAGTTGTCTTACACGTATGATAACTCATTAACTCGATCACGATCATGACAATGTTTGAACACCGTGCAACATAGCCAAGAGTTATATGTTTGGCGGCTAGAGAAGTAAACCAAGGTTTTGAAGTCGATCTCTCACACTTATCAAAAATCAAAGGTTCATGAGATCTTATTATACCGCATATATGCCCAAACAAATGTGTCATGTCATCAAAATCCTAAGTTTCAATGTGCCTTTCCATTTACCAAGATCCTAAAAAATTATACACTAAGTGATATATTGATCAATAACCAAGAATCGTGGTGGTTATTTAACTCATGATATGCATTGTTCTGATGATCTCGAAACTTTAAGATGCATAGGAAAAATGATGGTATGAAACCAGAGAAAGAATGTCATAAAAGAATACCATGGAAATTTCTATTGTTAAACCCCTTATACAATGTTCAAAATATAACATTAGAATCAAGATCCGTGATAAGGTAACCATAAAAAAAATTACCGCGATGTTATCAATAATCTCGAATAATCATCTTGAAATGTGTGTAAATAATTCAAGCAAATCTAGTATTTTAATCTTTTACTACAGCTGATATTCAAGATCATAATCATGAAAAGAACCATAGGATAGAACTCTTTGCATATCATTTTCAGTCTCAAACCATGATGTTCACTCACCAACAGGGGATTCATGGAAACCAACACCATCGTTAAGAACGAAATCAAAATATTGATTGAATTTCATGTTAGAAATCATGAAATTCCAACCAAAAATACAAAAGGAGAAACAATTAGGGTCACCAGTTCAATCCATATAAATCCAATCAAATCAATAGGGAAATAAATAAATCCAAATAAAACTTAGAGGGACTCTATATTTTGATCAAAAAATGTAGAGGGGGTTGTTGTGGGCCAACACCAACCTATATGTACATTTACATTATCAATTGATACCAATGACTCACAACCTATATGTACAATTACAAAGGGTTTCGAATCAGGGACGTTACAATGATCTACTTTTTGCATGGATCCATTGTGTATTCCTTGTGGCCATGGACCTGTATTCATATATGCCATGGATCTGTAGTGTACTTGATTTGGAGGCCATGCTTACATCACTCAATGAATGAGTATTCCTGACTCAGAAAGATAATACTCTTACTTGATCTCTACTGATGGTTTATGTTCTTGGATCAACTGTTCGGGAACTTTCATTTTATATACTTCAATGCATCCTCGCCTCTCATAGTTATAATGTATTATGGATATCAGTTTCACTTCTAACCTCACACATTAAGGGGCATTTTTTATACTACAAATTTCCACATTAATTGCATTTGTGAGATGGCTTAGTCCTTTTCCCTATCTTGAAAACTTAAATCCCATCCTCCTTCATCAAAATACTCTGAAAAATAACATTTG
>JASDQU011313029.1:20471-32794 GCA_032191745.1 Picea mariana
AAAGGGGATGATGACATCATGGAAATGTGGTGGGCCAGCATGGAAGATAACATGTCTCTAAGGGTGGAAGGTGACACCAGCTAAAATACTTACAGATCTTGAAAAGGAACGTTAGTTATCGATTGGTATGAAGGAGAGATTGAATTATCAGTTGTAGATTGTCGTGGGTTCCGTTTAAGTGAGGAAAGGGGATGATGACATCATGGAAATGTGGTGGGATAACATGGAATCTAACATGTCTTTAAGGGTGGAAGGTGTCACCAGCTGAAATACTTACAAACGAGAGTGGTCCTGGAAGGGGTCAGAAGCCCTTAGGTCTTCAATGGTAATCTAAGCCGTCAGATCTAGATGGTTTTAGATCTTATCCATTCGTTGGAGGATGGAGGATAGACTTAAAAGTTGAATTGAGTGCACTTCGATGGAGATGAATACCTTTACAAGGTTAGATGAGGTTTGTTGATCATCAAATAGGAGAAACAAAATCTCAACCATTGGTCCCACCTAGTATCCTTTGAATACTTTTAAATGGTAGGCATTAATCAGCATACAATTTGAAGGAACTGACGCGATCAAAGTCATTAGCTATCAGGGCCCGAGAGTTTTCATATCTGGAGAATCGACTCATCAGATTCCATCATCAAAACTTGAGGACGATAGTGACTTACTTCTCCTTGAGAGAAAGAGAACCCTGACGATGACGAAGAATGGTCTCAAGAGGTTAGAAACATCGATTCGATGAGCTAGGTCACACATGCCATGTCATTGCCACATCAGATGGTGTGAGTGATAGGTAGCCACATGGATTCCATGTGTTGGTGAGTTGGAAAATGTCAATAGGTCATAACTCTATATATTGAGCTCAGATTTGAGAAATATTACGATCGTTGGAAATATCTTGATAAGAAGAATCCAATTATCGAGTGTATTGTTGGAAACAAAGTAAGTAGAAGAAGAGGATATTTTAGCATCCCACCAGCATAAGAGAGGGTTAGGGGTCATGTGTGTTACACACTCTATAGTAGAAAGTAAGATATTCATTCAGACCATCTAAACATTATTGGACAAAGTGGTATAATGTTGTCATTGATGTCAACCATGTCAAGAGATTAAAATAGAACATAATGGATAAAGAAATTTAATCAAAGCTCAAAAGAGATGGAACATTTGAAATAACATAGGAGCCAGAGCCAGAATTCTGTGAGTGAAGAAATCATTTTGTAAAGGATCGAGTTACATGAGCCATTCATTCTTAGTTTGGGGTAATCCAAGACCATTAGATCAAGGTGGAACTAGAGGCTGGGGGAAATTAAACACTAACCATCGAATTAGGAAGTATCTTCGAGTGAGCTCTAAACCTTTGGATCAAGCAACAGATAAATAACTTAAAACATTTTCCACTTCCCCACTTAGGCGACTACTAGAGACAAGGAAGAATCCATGAAAGCCCCGAAGTAAAGAACTCTTGTTGACCGTCAGATGAGAGGAAGAGTAGGGAAGTCCCGTCAACCATTGATCAAGAATAGTGGAAGGGTAGGATACGTAGGTCCAAAGGCACAAAGTCTCAGAGTAAACAAAGTTCGTTAGATCAATACAAGGTAAGATCTATGGTGGTATATATATTCAATGCTTATGCTATAAATGGATGTAGAAAGGATCCATAATATCCCGAAGTCTCGGAATGACAAAAATATTGCTAGTTGTTCAATCAAGAATGATATTCGGATAATGAATATTCCTTTAGATTGTTCTATCATGCGACGAAAAGAATAGTCAGTCCATATTTGACCACTTTGGGATTACGAAGAGTCCCAAACAACTAAAACTCCCAAATCCACAAATTACCAAATCCATGAAGGGAAAAGCCATGATATAGGAGGGAGACATGTGGCAGAAGACAGAGATGACATGTGGCCCAATCGGCTAGTGACAAGTGTCAAGGTTTAGTTATCACTTTAGGTATGATAATGTCATGAATCAAGGTGACACATGGCAGCCACTCATCTAGTGCCACGTCAAAAATGACGTTAACAATCCATGTCACTCCAAGATTACAACTTACGGGGATGTTCAACTTATACTACTAGAAAAAATTCCCAAAGTGTCAAAGGGAGAAGTCATGAACTAATGTTGGTCATTGATCTTATATCCTCTAGTTTCTTTCATGATCGTTAGATCAAGCGTAGTGGAATAATAGAGTAAGCATGAGAAGTTAACTGAAAACAAGTAGTCACCATAGCTTTATGACTTATCTGGTAGGTAAAACCTCTAGAGGGATTGAACTACTTCAAAGTTTGAGTAACCTAGAGTCCCGGAGTCACAAATATCCAAATACCCAGAAATCGAGAGCTACCTTTCGGCTAAGCCTACGTTCCTAGCTACTGGACATGTGAAGGTTATTAAGCATAGAAGTGTTGATACATAATCCGACGGAATTTGCTTCCAGATAATTGGAATACTACAAAGGTTGGAGTCCCGAAACGCCGAAGTCTTGAAGTAAATGAGAACCATCCATATCAACTTGCAAATAAAACACGACCGTGGATCTTGATAAGAGATTAAGTGCTCGCTTGGGTTATCACTTAGACACCACCCATGGTCATATAAAATATAGGTTTTGAAGTGATTATGTACATAATTTAACACAAAGAGGATGAGTTTTACCTCTGACAAGAAGGAGTTTTTGAATTAGATAAATATTTGGAATTTTTCCTGATGGATCTTAAGTGATCCAATACAGGAAATTCATTAGAGAGATAATAGAAAATATTGGATATGATTTAAATTCAAGATGAAATAAAAATGTATGAGATTGAATTAAAAGAAATCGATCCATACTTGTGATCGATTTATGAAAATCCATCTTATTAAATTGAAGATATTTCACGATAATATATGAAAGGAATATATTAATTATAAGTTAAAAGATAAACATTATTTTTTGTTAAACAAAATGAAGAGGTGCACTAGTTCAAACAAAGGGACATAATGCTTCAAATCTCACACCAGTTGGGAAACTATAAAAGCAAGAAAGAATGATGAAAGAAAGGGTGTCTCTGCAATCCACATCAGAAGATCAAAAGGAAAATCAGAGTCGAAGAAGGAAAGATTAAGATACTTATGCAGTGAGGGTGGAAGGGAGGAGAAAGGAAGGATTCATATCCTTTACTAAGGAAACTGTAAAAGTAAGTGAGTTGGTGCTTCCTAGGGTTGGTTCCCTAAAACAAGGGAGTTGGTGCTTCCTAGGGTTGGTGCCATAAAACAAGGGAGTCGGTGCTTCCTAGGGTTGGTTCCCTGAAGAAGGGGATTTCTATTTCCAAGAGTTGGTTCTCTAAATATGATTGGTGTCCTTCACAATCACATATTATTCTTTATAAACTTTGTAATTGTTGATTTATATAATTGATTTTTTAAATACAAGTCCATTGATGATCTATTGTGATAACTAAAATAAAAAAGTAAATATTAATTAATTAAAAATGTAGTATTGATTCACCCTCCCCTCTCAGTATTTCCAACAATTGGTATCAGAACACGTATCTTCAGCACAGTCTAATAACTAGAAGGTAGATCCTGAAAGAAATGGATCATCAAGAGGGAATGTCTTCCAACAAATCACCATTGTTTAAAGTAGGTGATTATGCTCTCTGGAAAATAAGAATGAAAAGCTACTTGTTGGATCTTGGTTTTGATGTTTGAAAATCTATAGTACATGGTTAGACTGCACCAACTACTCCACCGACATATACTGTAGGAAATAAGAGTTTCAATGACAACTCAAGAGAAGTCAATGCCATTCTAGGAGGATTAACAAATCCTATATTTGTGAAGGTAATGCATTGTAAGTCATATAAGGAGATTTGGGACAAACTGGAGGTTATATATGAAGGATATAGAAAAGTCATGGAAACCAAACTACAAACCTACAGAGCTCAGTTTGAAAATTTGAAGATGAAAGAAGAAGAGAACATTGTTGAATGCCTTCATAGGGTAGATGAGTTAGTTAAATTAATCAGAGCAGCATGAGAAGAACTTATAGAGAAACCTATTGTACAAAAGATCTTAAGGTCATTACCTATGAGATATGATGTCAATATTTCCACAATTGAAGATAGACCAGAACTTGACAAACTCACGGTACATCATCTCCATGGAATTCTTATAGCATATGAGATAAGGACAGGGAATGAAAAACCATCAAAAGGAGAAAAAACCTTTAAGGCATATAAAACAAAGAAGAAGCAGGATAAAAATACCAATGAAGAGTTATCGGATATATCTGATGAAGAAATTTCCAACTTCGTGAAGAAACTCAAGATAGGGATTGGGAAATACAAAGGAAAGTTTCCTCTAATATGTTTCAACTGTGGAAAAATTGAACACTTTGCCAATAAATGTCCCTATCCTAAGAAGGAGGAAAGTGATGATGAAAGAACCTTTAAATATCAGAAGGAAACCAAAACCAAAGATAAAAGGAAGTTCTACAAGAAGCAGAAAACATTCTTTACCAAAGAAGACAATAGTTCATCGGAAGAAAGTGAAGAAGAGGAGCCAGAGCTTCTATTTATGTGAATGAAAACTCAAGATGATAATCATTCAGAAGATGAAGAAGAAGTGAACCTTGATGAAGAATTCATCCTTGCAATTAAAGAACTAAGAAAATCTAAAAATCAAAACAAGTTACTAAGGAAACCACCTCTAGAGGTTGAAGAAGCTACTAAATAAAGAGAAAAGGAGATTTACAAAACCATTAGTGATTCAGAACAATTGATGATTGATTTAAAAACTCAACTCCAAGAAACCAAAAGAAAAGAATAAATATTGAATAAGGAACTCAATGAAAAAAAAATATGCAAGATTTTGGAGGATGAAATAGTTCAACTAAAAGGGAAACTAGAAAAAGAAGACATTCAGTCTATGTTTGAAAATATCTCAAAATTCCTGAACAACATTATTAGCAGTCAGATATTATCAAATGGTAAGACGGGACTAGGATATGATCCCTCTACAGAACAAGAGAATGGAAAAATTAGCTATGCAGATGCTTTTAAGAAATCCATAAGAAGAAAAGAAAGTAATACGAGGAAAATACCATTGAAAACTGTCTCAAATAAATAGAAATATGCACTTCCTACTAAAGAAAAAAATTCCGAGAAGAATAGAATCATGAGAAGGAATCCCTCGAAAAGAAACCAATATATCTTCCTTGGTTATTTCTATTCCCGCAAAAAATTTTGTCATAAAGAAATACACTGTAAATCTTATAGAAAGTACAATCCAATAAATGTTCAAAGATATGAAAATAATAAGGATAATTTAGAATGAAGAAATTATAACTCCTTCTCTCCCTTACAAGACTACAATGTTGAATTTTACAAATGAAAAAAGTATGGTCATGAAGTTAGTGAATGTAGATTGTCAAAATATATGATAAAAGGATAAATATTCCCAACAATAAAAAAGTATGGAAGAAAAAACAAATAAAGAAAACAGAGTGCAATGTAGCCCTATATGTGAGAAACCAAGGATGTCGGTGTTATTTATATAGTGGATGTTATAAACACATGACTAGAGATCAAAGAAAATTTCTCAAGTTAAAAAAGATAGGAAAAGGAAAAGTCACCTTTGGAGATAATATGTTTGCCAAAATACTGGGAAAAGGCACTGTCGGTTTAGGGAATAACAAGACCAAAGAAGAAGATGTACTTCTGGTAGAAAATACCAAGCCTAATGTCCTAAATGTAATTCATACATGTGATCAGGGTCACAAACTTACAATTGATTCGTAGAAATGTGAGATCAGAAGAAAAGATATTGGAAAGCTAGTAGCAGTTGCACCAAGAACATATAGAAATGTGTACATCCTTAATGTAGATGAAGACGAAAAATGTTGTTTAAGTCAAGAAGATGAAATTTGGCTATGTCATAGAAGTTTGGGATATTAAAGCTTTAACAACTTAATAAAATCCAACAAGAAGGAGGCAGTAAGGGATTTACCAAAAGTTATTAAGCCCCCATATTCTATTTGGAAACATTGTCAAATAGGGAAGGAAACAAGAGTTAGTTTCAAAACAAAAGAGCATTCCACAAGAAAACCATTAGAAATTATTCACATAGATATATGTGTACCTTCCAGAACTAAAATTATTTATGGTGAACATTATTTTCTGTTGATTATTGATGATTATACAGGAAAGACCTAGGTATACTTTCTAAAAGAAAAATCAGAAGCCTTTGAGAAGTTTAAAACATACAAAGTCCTTGTAGAGAATGAAACAGATCTCAAAATTAAATATTTGAGATTAGACAATGGATGATAATTCACCTCTAAAGAGTTCATTCAATTCTGTGAAAATCATGGTATCAAAAGAAAATTTTCAACTCCCGGGACTCCTCAATAGAATGGAGTGTTGGAAAGGAAAAACAAAGCAGTTCAAGAAGTTGCAAGAACCATGTTACATGAAGCTAGGCTTCTAGAAAAATTATGGAGATATGAAATCTACACAACAGTCCACATACTTAATCAAGCTCAGTTGAGACCCAACCATTACAAAAATCCTTATGAACTATGGTTTGGAAGGCCAACATCTATAAAACACTTTAGAATTTTTGGAAGTAAATGTTACATTAAGAATGCTGAAGATAATTTAGAAAGGTTTGATCCAAGATCTGATGAATGCATACTTTTAGTTTATTCACCTAATAATAAATCATACAGATGTTATAATATTAGACTACTAAAGATAGTGGAAAGTGCTAATGTAAAGCTATATGATCTAAAAATAAAGAAGAGCATATCCCAAGACATATCAAAAATTGATAAAGAAGCTCAGCAAGAAGATGATGATGTAGAATCTCAGCAAGAATATGATGATAATGAAACACAGGAAAATAAACTATATACTAATGAAGAAGACACTAAAGAAACTCCCTTTCCAAAAGCTCCATTGAAAAGAGTTCAAAATAATCATCCTGAGAGTCATATCATTGGAGATAAAAATGCACGAGTAGAAACAAGAAGGAAACTCAAATTTGACTGAGAACATGCAATGTTGTCTATGATAGAAACTAAATCATTTAAAGCATCCATCAAAATTAAAGACTAGACAAAGGCAATGAATGAATAACTTGACCGTATAGAGAGGAACCAGACATGGGAATTAGTTCCAAGACCTAAGGACAAGAATGTGGTAGGAACTAAGTGGATATTCAAGAACAAACTAAATGAAAATGGGGAGATTATAAAGAACAAATCCATATTATTTTGCAAAGGATATGCTCAAGTAGAAGGTATTGATTTTGAAGAAACCTTTGCTCCAGTAGTAAGACTAGAAGTCATCAGAATGTTTCTAGCATTTGCATGCTTCATAAATTTCAATATTTAGTAGATGGATGTCAAGGAAACAATTTTGAATGGAACTCTAGAAGAAGAAGTCTATGTTGAACAACCAAAAGAATTCATGCTAACAAAAAATAAAGATTATGTGTGAAAGCTAAAGAAATCTTTTTATGGAGTTAAAAAAGCCCCAAGAACATGTTTTTCAAGGTTAGATCAGCACCTACAAAAAAACATATATAAGAGAGGGGCTATTGATAGCAACTTATATATCGAAATTGAATATCAAAATATGATTGTTGTGGTATTATATGTTGATGATATCATATTTGGGAGTAATATTACTATAATGAGAAGAAACTTTGCAACTTAAATGAAAGAAGAGTTTGAAATGTATATGTTGGGAGAGTTGTCCTTCTTCTTAGGTTTACAGGTCACTCAATCAGAAAAAGGAATATTTATTTCCCAAACCAAATATATCAAGGAAATGTTGAATAAATTCCAAATTGAAGACAGTAAACCAATAACTACTCCCATGGTCACTGGATGTAAACTAATCCTATATGATGACTCACCAAAAGTAGATCAAAATATGTATAAACCAATGATCGGAAGTTTTCTCTATTCAACAGAAACTAGACCTGACATCATGCAGGTTGTAGGACTAGTGGAAAGATTTCAATTTGCACCTAGGGAAACTCATCTAAAAGAAGTAAAAAGAATATTCAGATATCTTAAAGGGACCTTAGAATTTGGATTGTGGTATCTGAAAGATAAATACTTTACATTAAATGCATACACTTATTGATACAGACCCCCGTTCTCTCCTTGGGGTTGCTCAACCTTCCGGTCAAGGATCGTTAATTATTCCTGAGCTGGATTATCTCCTCGGGACCTTGCTAGTCTCAAACTCAAAACATAGGCCCTGTTATCACCCTCAAGGTTTTCATGGTCACACTCTGATCATTTCAAACCTGTCTATTGATCGAAGGTTCAAATAAATTGTAGGCTTCCAATGTGCTCACTCTTTATCATAGATTCTTGTCCCCACAATCATAAAAGTGCTCCCCCAACCTCCTTTAAATCATGTTCGTTGATCTCCTGTCTCGACAAGATCAACGGTCTTGGAAAATTGCGGGCTATGAACTAGCGCACTCGCTAAAGTTTCCTCCACTCCCCACAATGATTCCTCACCATCGATTTTCCATTCTCAGATCGATGTTCAAGATCCACTTCGGGACTCCGTGCTTCGAGAGCCTCAACTCTACCCACACTCGCTTCCTTCCGGAGTTCTTTCACCTGGAGTTCACGATTCATTGACACATGTTCCCCACAGATCAATGGTTATGGTTAACTATGGCTCTTCGGGCTTTGGGAGTTTCAAACTCTCCACACTTGCTTCCACCTAAGGTACTTCCACCTGAAGTACAAGATCTATTGACACATTTCCCTCTGGATCCGACGACCACTATCGAATTTGGCTCTTCGGGCTTTGGGAGTTTAAAACTCTCTACACTTGCTTCCTTCTGAGGTACTTCCACCCGAAGTACAAGATCTATTGACGCGTGTCCCTCTGTATCTGATGGCCAATATCCACTTTGGATCTTCAGGCTTCGAGAGTTTCAACCTCCTGTGCACTCTTTCCTCCCAGAGTGATTTCCCCCGAAGACGACGGACTCTCGCCACGTGTCCTCCACGACGGACGATTGCGATCTGCTTCAGCCTTTGGGACTTCAGGAGTTTGGAAAAATCGACGTTTGGAATCCTTCGAAGTGAAATTTCCTGAAATCTTAGATTTTTTGACACATATTTTCGGGAAACCAACAACCTAGATCTACTTCGACCTTTGGCCCTTCGGTGACTTTTCTTTCTCCTTATCCACAAAACTTATGAAGTAATTTCTCTCCGGAGTTATGGATCTTCTGCCACCTGTCCCTCTGGATGATGGAAATTCTGTGGCCTCTTTGGGACTTTGACAAATCCCCACTCCTATGTGCACACAGAGACTTAAAAATTGTGTGCCTTTCCCAGATGCAACGATCTAGAATTATCCCACCCCCTCCTAGAAGGATCTTAGCCAATGATTCGTGAAACCTTCAGAGCTTCACTCCCTTTGAATATTTTTCCCCTCTATCTCTCTTGAGATTTATCTCTCAAACCCTTTGACTCCTTAGAGGGATTTCTTCGATATTTAGTTGAACTTCCAATCTTTGCAATCCTTGCAGCAGATTATTATGAAAGAATTAGTTTCTTACGGGTGAGTGTGTGCACCTCACAGTAGTCTCTTTTCACTCCTTGCAAATGGAAAGTTCACGCTATCTCTTCTGAGATTATGAGTCAAAACAGGCTCTGTCACTCCTTCCAGCAGATTCTCACACAAGCAACTATACACACCTTGCGGTAGTCAATTTGCACTCCTTTAAAAGGGAAGTTTAACAGTATCTCTTTTGAGTTTTTGAATTGAAATAGACTATGTCAACACACTCCTTGCATACTGTATGCACACCTTGCATGAACTCAATGAAGAGAACAATCGAAACTTATCTAAACACTTCACAGTTTCATATACTCAACAACATAACTCATTCATTTATGAAAACAAAATAACAAGAAATTGTAAACAGTAGCAACACTATGCATTGGATTAGTTTTCCTTTGTTATATTCATCGAAAAGTAAATGGCTACAACTATGATAAAACAACAACTAAAAAATCAGCAACAACTAAATCAAAACAATCTCCTACTAACCTGCAGCAGCCTCATTCAGGCATACAACACCCCTATTTATCTCAGAGGTTTCTTAGGGTTCCCTCTAACTACTCGTCTTCTCGAAAAAAAAAAAAAACTTAACTGCTACCTAAATTTTGTTACATTCAAGACTAGGAGTGAAACTCCTATATCACTTGTATCATTCAGATCCCAAGCGTTTGATCTTCTTTAGTTTTCAATCATTTCAAAAAGATTTGCAGGAAATGCCAGTGATTAAGATTCCAGAATGATTCAAAAGTGCGCTAAGGCGCTAAGTTGTCTCTCTACATGTGCTTGCTGACAATGCCCCTGCATCATACTCCCCTGTACGACAAAAATTCATGGAATCCTGTCCATGAGCTCTTGCACTGATTTTCCATGCTTCTGGATATCGACTTCATTTTCCCAACTGGCATCTTCTATCGGGTGTCCCTTCCACTTGACTAGATATTCAAAATAGGTCTTCCTCCTGGTCCTTTTTCCAATCCTTTGATCAACGATCTTCTCCATCTGTGGTTTTTCTACTACAGGCATATGATTCTCCCACTGAATATTCTCCTGATCTTTTGATCTCTCTATGTCATATTCCCTGTAAGGATACAGGTATGATATGTTGAATATGGGTGATATGCCCACATCATCTGGAAGCTCAATCTCATAGGAATTTGCATCAAAATTCCTTAATATTTTACATGGTCCTATCTTCTTCATCTTCAAATTGTTATATGTTCCCCCTGGGAACCTTTATTTCTTGAGATGTGCCATAACCTGATCTCCTACTTCAAATTGAAGCTCTCTGCAATGTTGATCAACTTTGTGCTTGTACTCTTGGCTAGAGTTCTTTAACTGCTCTTTGATCTGGTTATGGAGCTTTTGTATTTCTGCAACAAAATATTATGCTCCAGCTCTTCTGATCTCACTTTGTTCCAATTATCTCAACTCAGATACTCCTTTTAGGTACATTCCATCCAATATTTGGAATGGCATCTTTCCAGTGCTCCTGTTTGGTGAGTCATTGTATGCAAATTCTGCTTATGGCATAATTTGATCCCACTGACTATAATGCTCAGCGATCAGACTCCTCAATAAGTTTCCTAAAATTCTTTTCACCACCTCAGTATGTCCATCTGTCCGAGGGTGATAAGTTGAGTTGAAGGACAAATATTTCCCCAAATTCTTCCATATTGTTCTCTAGAAATGACCAACGAATTTGGTATCTTTGTCTGAGACAATACTTTTGGGTAATCCATGAAGTCGAACAACTTCCTTGAAAAATAAATTTGCAACATGTGTTGCATCACTAGTCTTATGGCATGGGATAAAGTGTTTCATATTTGAAAATCCATCCACCACCACAAATATGAAATCACATCCCCTTTGTTTTCTTGGCATTCCCAATAAAAAATCCATACTTATTGCATCCCAAGGCCTCTCTGGTATTAGCAATGGTTGATACAATCCAGTGTTCTGTCTTTTTCCTTCTGCATGTTACCAGATTCTACATTTCTTTAAAAACTTTATCACTTTTGTCCTCATACCTGGCCAATAATATGAACTTCCCAATTGTACAAATGTTTTATCATGGCTGAAATGTCTAGCCAATCCTCCACTATGATTTTCCTTCAAAAAGTTATCCCTCATTGAGAATTTTGGTATGCACAACTGATTTCCCTTGAACAACAATCCCTCTTGAATCATATACTCTGTCCACTGGCTCCTGTCTCTTAGCACAGGATTTGCACATGCTTCATATTCTTCCTTGAAATCTGGAACATCACAATATATATCCTTAAGGTGTTCAAACCCCAAGGTCTTGACTTGAAATTCCTGTAGAATTAGACATCTCATGCTCAATGCGTCAACAACTTTGTTAGCATTTCTAGAAATATGTTTTATGACAAAAGTAAAATTTTGCATAAACTCAATTTATTTTTCATGTTTTTGGTTTAACTTCTCTTGTCTGGTTATGAATTGTAAATATTGGTTGTCGCTATACAAGACAAATTCCTTTGGAACAGGGTAGTGCCTCCATTTCTTCAAGGCTTGAATTATGGCATAAAATTCTTTATCATATGTGGAGTACTTTCTGTTAGTCTCATTCATCTTCTCACTGAAATATGCAACTGGTTTATTATCCTGGGTCAAGACTTCTCCTATTGCAACTCCACTTCCACCACATCTCACTTGAAATGTCTTTCCAAAATTTGGTAAGACCAGAATTGGTCATTCTGTTATCTTCTC
>JASDQU011313030.1:7655-24814 GCA_032191745.1 Picea mariana
GGGGGGGCTATTGTTCCACAGGAGAGGGGGATAAAGGGGGGTCCAAGGGGGTTTCACATGCCTAATAACCCAAGCCAATTTTATTAAAAAAAAATATCATTAATGCTTACCTCCTTTGACTTTTCAAACTAGTAATTAAATGCATGTAAGAGGTTGGTGGGCAAGTCATCTCACCTAGATATTAAAGTATGGGCTAAATACACTCATGTAAGGGGCTGGTGGGAAACTTCATCTCACCTATTTATGATAGCATGGGTTAGGTACAATCTTTCTTGGAAAATGTGTGAGAATCAAAGCATGCATGAAGAAAAGAGAAATTTGATTAGGAAGAGGGGACAATTTTTACAATAGGGTTTTGGACAACGAGAGGTAAGTTGGGTGCTGGAAAAGAGCATCAGCCATGTTGTGTATGAGAGCATCCATAAGAGGGGTTGGGTTTTGTCCTTGGAACTAGGTTGGCATACCCAAGAGTGATTGTGTGTTGAACATTAGGCTAGGTGCTTGTAACAACTTGGTTGAGTTGTGAGTTTGATGTTGAGAATGAGGTTGTGTGTCTGTATGCATTTCATGTTGAGAAAATGTCTCAAAATCCCGTGGGAAGGCTGTCATGAGAACTCATGGAGTCGCTGAGAATTATTGGAGTCCCCAACTGATATATTTCATGTTTAACCTTGCACTAGAGTCATGGGAGGAAAGAGAGGAAAGAGAGGAAAGAGAGGAAAGAGAGGTAATGGATTGGAATTATAGTGGGATTTGATAATTTAGGTATTGGGATGTCATGTGTGGACATTGGATAGCCAAGAGAGATACTCCTTCTTGTGGACTCATAGCCCTATCTCAGGGGTGGCTTGATGTTGAGAGAAATGAAACAACAACCCTACGGTTGGGAGGAACATCCCTTGTACGTAGCTAGTCAATTCTTCTATAAACATATAAGTGTTATGTTCTATTTCACTGTATGTTCAATTCCATTGTGAGACCATGTTATTTGAATCTTGTGTTTACTTGAATGGTTGCATTCATGAAATTTTAAATTGTTGTTGGATGCATGAGCATTTTTAGCATGCTGCATTTATAGTTTAATTGGTATCATAGTTAAAGATGTAGTAATGTTACCAACAAGGGATTTGGGTATGTTACACTCTCTACTTCATCACCTTTTTGTAAATGACATTTAGTTTTTCTATGATGGATCAAGAAGAGATGCCTTAAAACTCAAGAAGATTTTAGATGTGTTTTATATTGCAATAGGCATGAAGGTAAATCGAGGTAAGTCAACTATATATTTTACAGTTGTGAATGGGTGAGGATGTTAGATTTTGCTCTCAAGTTTTTCCATTTCAGCAAATTGATTCGAAGGATGGATTGAAGTATCTAGTTTTTTTCAAGCCAAATGATCATGGGATAAAAGATCGTGATTAGATAATAGAGAGGGGATCATCTATCTTGTGTAATAGATGGTTGTCCAGGAGGGAAGGCTTGTGTTATTTAAATTTGTGTTAGAAGATAGTCATGTTTATTAGATTACATTTATCTTGTATTCCCAAGAGTGTCCTAGAAAACATAAGGAAAATCAACTTTAGGTTCTTATGGTTAAGGGATAAGGAAAAAAGGAAGATCCTCTTCCTTAAATGGAAAAAGATTGCTATCCCAAAAGAAATGGATGGATGGGGATTAGAAAAATGCATGTCAGAGGTTGGTGGGAAAGTCATCTCACCTAGTTATTAAAGTATGGGCTAAGTACACTCATGTAAGAGGTTGGTGGGAAAATTCATCTCACCTATCTATGATAGCATGGGTTGGGTACAATCTTTCTTGGAAAATGTGTGGGAGTCAAAGAATGCACGGAGAAAAGAGAAATTTCAGTAGGAAGAGGGGATAGTTTTTACAATAGGTTTTTGGACAGCGAGAGGCGAGCTGGGTGCTAGAAAAGAGCATCAACCATGTTGGGGTTGGGTTTTGTCCTTGGAACTAGGTTGGCATGCCTGGGAGTGATTTTTTGTTGAACATTAGGCTGTGTGCATGTAACAACTAGGTTGAGCTATAAGTTTAATGCTGAGAAAAAGGTTGTGCATCTATAAATGCATTTCATGTTGTGAAAATGGCTCAAAATATCGTGGGAAGGATGTCGCGAGCTCTCCTGGAGCAGATGAGAATTCTTGGAGTCTCCAATTGAGATATTTCATGTCCAAACTTGCACTGGAGACATGTAGGGAAGTGGGATAACTCAAAGGAATGCATGGCAAAGAAGGGGATCCCACTCCTTGGGTTGCGCAGGTTGAGGGGAAAGAGAGATAGTGGATTGGAATTACCATGGGAGTTGGTAATTTATGTATTGGGATGCTTGTGTGGACAATGGATAGCCAAGAGAGATACTCCTCCTTATGGAATCATATCCCTAGCTCAGGGATGGCTTGTTGTTGAGAGAAATGAAACAACAACCCTACAATTGGGAGGAACATCCCTTGTATGTAGCCAATTGGTTCTTCTATAAACAAATAAGTGTTATGTTCTATTTCATTGTATGTTCAATTCCATTTTGTAACCATGTTATTTGAATGATGTGTTTTCTTGAATGGTTACATTCATGAAATTTTAAATTGTTGTTGGATGCATGAGCATTTTTAGCATGCTTCATTTATAGTTTAATTGGTATTAGAGTTAAATATGTAGCAATGTGCCCAACAAGGGATCTGGGTACATTACACTCTCTATCTCATCTCTTTTTGTAAATGGTATTTATTTTTTCTATGATGGATCAAGAAGAGATGCCTTAAAAATCAAGAAGATTTTAGATGTGTATTATATTGCAACAGACATGAAGGTAAATCTAGGTAAGTCAACTATATCTTTTATGGTTGTGAATGGTGAGGATGTTAGATTCTGCTCTCAGATTTTTCCATTTCAACAAATTGATTTGAAGGATGGATTGAAGTATTTTTTTTTTTAAATCCAAATGATCATGGGATAAAAGATCGTGACTAGATAATAGAGAGGGGATCATCTATCTTGTGTAATAGATGGTTGTACACGAGGGAAGTCCTGTGTTATTTAAATTTGTGTTAAAATCTATTCATGTTTATTATATTACCTTTATCTTATATTCCCAAGAGTGTCCTAGAAAACATAAGGAAAATAAACTTTAGGTTCTTATGTTTTAGGGACAAGGAAAAAAGGAAGACCCTCTTCATTAAATGGCATACGATTGCTATCCCAAAAGAAATGGATAGATGGGGATTAGAAAACATTGATTAACATGTCAAAGCTTTGGCTACAGAGTGTGTTTGGATGTTGATTATAGGTAATAATATTTGGTTTCATGTAGTTGTTTAAAATTACATTGAGCCTGATATTGTAGAAGATTGGATTGGAAATCCTTCAAACAATTGCTATAATGCATCAATAATATGGAAGGCTATTGTTATAGCTTTTCCTTTGATTGGTAGATGACTTGTATGGAAGGATGGGAATGGGTCAAGAGTTAGGATATGTGAATATCCTTGGGTTGGTTGTGGGGAAGTGTTCAGGTTGCCATTTAATCAAGGTTATACACAAGAAGGGGTTGTTCTTTCTAAACCAAGTGGCTAATAAAGAAATTTCTATATTTTGGAAGTAGGAAATGAAGTATGTTAATATGATTGGGATTTATGGGAAGATGAGATGGTGTGGGAATCATAGATTGCTAATATAGGTCTCGTCATGTAAGAATAATGGATTCATATGATGAATTGATTTGGTCAAAGAACCCTAATTGAGGATTACATACTTCCAAGGTGGGATATATGGTTTTATGTGATTGGAATGGATATGGTGAAGTTGTTTGGTGGTGGAAATTAATATGGAAGCTCAAATTCCCATTAAAATATCAAATATCTATGTGGCTTGCTCTTAAGAACAACATACTCACTTGGGATGTTTTACAAAAATTAAGCCGACATGGTTGTGATAAATTCCCTTTATGAAAGGTAAATGAAGAAACCGTTCATCAATTGATTATGTCATGTGACTATTCTACATAGGTATGGAAAGAGGTGGAAGTCTTTTAGGATTAAGGGATTTGTGGAGGGAGAACACTACTAAGGAAACTTTGAGAAGTTGGTGTAGTAATGAAGAGTTATAAATATTTACCTATGATAATATTTTGCGGGACATGGCTTGTTTAACAACATAGGTATTCCAATAGAGGACGAACACCTTCAATAACAACTCACACAACCAGATCAAAGATCAACACACTGATATTTTGACGTGGTAAAACTTGTATGAGGAAACATCCACGACCCCACCCAACAAAACTGCTTGGAGCAATTTATTAATGCAAAAGAAAAATATTACAGAGAGGTTTTCCAAAAGAGTTTCTCACAATCGATCATTGGCCAATGACCCTCCATTCTCTTTAAATAGAGATCATGGACCAATCAGGTGTTAAGCCACGAATCAATGTAGGCGTTAAGATCGAGGAGAATATTGTTAGGATCCGATCCTAACCCATCTCCTTGGGTCATTAGTTAGCAGGATATGTTTTCCATGTAATAAAGGTTGACATTAGTTAATAAGGCCTAATAAATAAACGAGAATAAGTCAATGTAAGAAGACCTAATAGAAGGTTTCGCTAGATCTTCCTCTAGAAGTTTCTTTAGAAGGTAGAATTAGTATAAATAAGTGTAGGAGGCATGAGTGAAGTTTGTCTTGGATATTATTGTAATAGAGCTCTGCTCTGCTGGAGGTTTCCCCCTTGAAGAGGCAAGTGAACATTGCTATCATTAATAAAGGTGTTCTTTTTGGTGTTATTCTGCGATTGTTATGGATATATAATTATTGTTCGGCTATTTCTTGCTCAATATTTCTATTCTGCATATTATATTATATATGGAATATTGCAAGTGGTATCAGATCTCTTTCTAGGGCATGACTTGTGGGGTAATTTTTTTTTCCAGGGTAGAGATGTATTTTGGCGTATTTAAGCTACAAAGATTTGTTGTTATGTGCATAAACCCGTGGCCAGGGAGTCATACACGCATGAAATACAAGTGGTTTTTAAACACACATCTATTGGCCACCCTTATAACTCCTTCGAGTGGTAGCGCATCAGACAACACATGTATACAGATCGACCTAGGCATCCTAAATCCCTCCATAGATAAATCGATTAGCCGTCTGACTGCTATAGTGTCACCGAGAACAACACTCAGGAAGATACTCTCTCGTAACTAGGTAGTCGGGTAGTATAGCTAAGGGTACGGTCTATCCTCCTTATTTTGTGCCCTGAGATATTGGGTCGAGTACTACTATTGGACCCCACACGTATATAAGAGAGCTATAGCATAGGAAAAACCATTGTCCATAGAACCCTTGAATCCCCTAACCCCTGGGATGACAAAATCAACATAACCAACTAGATCTTTTGTTGTGCAACTATGTCTACTACATTCTAGTTGCAGAATTACTTCACATTTCTTCTTATTAATAATTTTTCCATTGCAGCATTGCAGTATTATGCCAACACCCTTATTTGTAACCTATCCCATTGCATTCCTCTCTTCATTTTGATCGCAGTGGTACCCTTCACTTTTAATCCTTTTTTTTCCGCGGTCCCACCCCTTTCCAAGACACCCTTATTTGACACCTATCCTATTGGATTCCTCTTTTTGCACTAATCATCCTAGTACCTATAAAATTTTGTGACCCAAATTTCCCTCCTGACACCTCACCGACTACCCACTCCACCATACCTACTACCCACTCCCGCTGAGGAGCTCCATTTCCTTGTCCACCCTGTTTCTAATTTTCAGATTCTCATTGCTAATGGGGGTACTATGAAGTGTGGGGGGTGCTGTGAAAATGTCAAACTCCAAATGGGTGATTATCATTTGAAAACCCACATGTTTTCTATTGCCATGGGTGGTTGTGATATTGTATTGGGGGTGGAATGGATTTGCACTTTGGGACCAATCACAATGGATTATCAAGAATTATATATGAGCTTTCACCATGAGGCTCACTCATATACCCTTCGAGGTCTCCAAGTGGGCTCTCCTGAAATCATCAACTCTCACAGGATGGAAAAATTGTTGAAGAAAGGCTATCATGGTGTTATTTCTCAATTTAATTCCATCTAGGTCACTGAAGAGGCCTCGCAGGTAGTTCCTCCTAATATGCAACTTATTTTGGACAAGTACCCAAAGGCCTTTGAGGTACCCATTGCCTTACCTCCCGAGGTGAGCATGATCATAGCATCCCTCTCCTTTTGGGAAGTCAACCCCCCAATTTAAGACCCTACAGATATCCATTTGCTCAAAAAAATGAAATCGAAAAGATGGTACAAGAATTACAAGCCCATATTATTCACTAGTGATGATGGTCATAAAGAAAGAAGGTACTTGGCGCATGTGTCCTAATTTTCAGGCCCTAAATAAACTGACCATTAAAGATAAGTTTCCCATTCCGGTCATTGATGAACTATTGTATGAACTCCAAGGGGCCCGTGTTTTCACCAATTTGGACCTTTGCTCCGGCTATCACTAGATTCAGATGAAGGAGGAAAATATTCCGAAGATTGCTTTTAGAACTCATGAAGCACATTATGAATTGTTGGTCATGCCTTTTAACCTAGGCAATGCTCCATCCACCTTCTAAAGTCTTATGAATAAACTGTTGAAACCTTACCTTTGATAGTTTTTCCTGGTTTTCTTTGATGACATCCTCATTTACATTCACACCTGGGATAGCCACCTTATTTATGTGGGAAAAG
Source organism: Picea mariana (assembly GCA_032191745.1). Classification (NCBI taxonomy): domain Eukaryota; kingdom Viridiplantae; phylum Streptophyta; class Pinopsida; order Pinales; family Pinaceae; genus Picea; species Picea mariana. Next base: position 14,407 of record JASDQU011313030.1, read on the forward strand.
TTCTTCACTTTCTATAGGACAACCAATTGTTTGTAAAAAATACCAAATTTTCCTTTGGAGCCACTAAAGTGGAGTACTTGGGACACATTGTGAGTCGTGGTGGTGTAAAAGTGGACCCCAAAAAGATACAAGCCATGTAGGAGTGGTCGTGATCCACGACCTTAAAGCGCCTACAGGGTTTTCTCGGTCTCACAGAATATTACCATAAATTTTTCCACCATTATGGAAAAATTGCTAATCCCTTGACCGACCTTCTCAATAAAAATGCATTTCATTGGAAAACTGAGGTGGAGAAAGACTTCATTGATTTAAAGCGAGCCATGTGAACTACTCCTGTCTTACCAGTGTCTGACTTCAACAAAAATTTTGTGGTGGAATCAGATGCTTCGGGCACTGGTATAGGCGTAGTCCTCACTCAAGAGGGTTGACCTCTAACCTTCAATAACCAAGCGTTAAGTGGCCGCAACTTGGGTAGATCCACTTATGAAAAAGAAATGCTGGCCATTCTACATGCGGTGCACACATGGAGGCCATACCTTTTGGGACATCATTTTCATATCAAAACAAATCACCATAGTTTGAAGAATTTTTTGGAGAAAAAGTTATCCTCCCCAGAACAACAAGTGATTGACTAAAATGTTGGGTTATGACTAGAAAATCATTTATAAAAAAGGAAAAGAGAATATAGTGGTTGATTCTTTGTCACGACAACATGAGGAGGATGGTTCCCTCTTTGCCTTATCCTTGCCAGTCCCTGATTGGATCAAATATGTATGCCAGGAGTATCTCACACACCCGACTATCCCCAAGATAATTCAACATCTTCAAGAGGACCCTAATCCTCCCACTGGCTACACCTGGCAGGAAAATACTCTCCGATATAAGGATTGTCTAGTTATATCACCCTCTTCAGCACTCAAGTCATAACTCTTAACAGAGTTTCACTCATCAGCCATTGTAGGTCACTCGGGCTTCCAAAAGACATATGCTTGTGCCCATCGTTCTTTTTTTTTGGGAAGGCATGAAGAAGGATACACTTCAATTTGTCACTGAATGTGAGGTGTTCCAACATAATAAATTTGAAACTGTCAAACCGTCAGGAATTCTATAACCCATACCCATTCCAGCTTCAATGTGGACAGTGTTAAGAAGCAAATATCAAAATAGCATAAAAAACCTCAGAATAAGTACTCAATGCCTTGACAAAGAGAGAATTTTAGACAATAATCCTCTTCGAGGGGAAAACCTCCTTATACACCACATTAATTTACAAATACAAGATGATTCCAAATGAAAAAGTCTCCTTGGTATATATAGGAGACTAGGAGGCACACTTACAACTAATGGACACAAGCCGACATAAATAAAATAACAATACTAATGTAAATTGCCCCAATTAAGGGGTAATGTGCCACTATTTATGGCTTAACATGACCCTACCCTTTAGACAAGTGTTGTCTGCAACGTGTTGAGAAATCAACACACCCTAAAAGTCTTTTGAGTACCACTTTGTCATTTTCTGAATGGAGTTAGTTGTGCAGGGATCAATGGTTTTTCTATTGTTTTGTTTTATCATCGATCACATTCATTTTGGTTTGAAGTTTGTCGAATAGTTTGACATTTTTCTCTAAGTAAACGTGGCATTAGAATAAGTTGCACACAACTTAAAATTTGTTTTATAAATAGCCACGCATTGATCGATGATCCTGGCCTGTGAAAAAAGTTTTCTACAAATTGTCGATGTACCATCGACAAAATCCGAAAGGTAAACCGTCAACATAGGAAACAAAAATCATCGTTCACTGATATATTGTTGACATCAACGAAGAGGGAGAAAGGCCTCAAGAACATATGACAAAAATAAAATCACCGACGTCGAAAAGAAACGCTTCTCACACCCAAGGGGTCAAATCAACTGCCACATGTTTTGTCATGTAAATAGTCCGTATTGCTCGATGATTATCCACGTCATCTTTGATGTCCCCCATTGCATATCCATACTTCCACGTCAAGACCTCTAAATTAGCATTGTACGACAGATCAGATCGATATCAGAACTTTTTCCTAGAGGCACTAACGAAACAACGTCAAAGATAATCCGCCGACGCCGATGCACTCATTGATTACCGTCTCATTGCTAGAACAATAAATTTTTGGTTTTAGATCAAATATTTATATACCGATGCTGACGATCCTAGTTGATCTGTGCTGTCCATTTAATGATCCTGCTTATCCCAGATATTGATCATACTAGTTTTGTTGAAGTGCGAAAAACACTCGGGGTGATTTGAGGAGACACCTCTAGGTAAGTGAAGGACTAGGTTTGCATTTTGTTAGACAATTAAGAACTTCATGTAACCGATAACATGATGTCGCACACCGATAAAATTTAAAAATTTTATTTTGCCGATGAACTCTAAAAGTAACACGCTTCTGCACCGCCAGCCTGTGTTGCATTTAATCCTGAGCATGATGTGGATTCTGTTATAGATCGTATAGATCATATCTGTACTCCTAAATTTAAGACTCGCTGTGACAAGGTAGGTATGTTTTAAATTTGCAAAGTTTGTGCCCAAGCATGGTATTCCATTCGCAAAATTTATAATCTCCCAAGTAGACGAAGGCACAAGAGAGAGAATTGAATAGGTAACAAGTCATTATGCCACTTCAATTACCAGTAATCCCAGGTTATTTCCTGTAGGGAAGAGGTAAGCATTATATTTTTTGTTAACATTTTTTTATTGCTTTGAATAACACTTATCTCAGTTGGCTTGCAGCTTAATATTTCGTCTTGTGCAGGAAAATGACTCCATGAAAGCCGACAACGAGGCACTCACCAAGAATGCCCAAAATGAAAAAATTGGAGATTGACGAAGGGTCGACACCAGTGACCGCAAGGGAGCTTGATTTCGTTTCAAAGATGGAGTCAATTATCTGAACTTCCACTAAGAAACAATTTACTCAGCCTCTAGCTTTCAGGGACACAGAGGTGAGCACTTGATCTAAATTAATGCTCCTGCATTGGGGGGATCTTTTTAACAAAATAAATCAGGAAGATTACTCGGTGTTTACACCTCATAACGACCTGGACGTCCGCATATTGGATGACCAGGTTTTACTGAACATTAGGCGATCATACTTGCATATGGTGGCCTGTCAAATCCACTATTATTTTTAGATTATGATTGTAAACCCTCTCCATATAATATGTCTTAGGATCATGAATCATATGAGGGAATGTTTCCTCTTCAGGGGTCAAGACATAAGAACAAGCGTCCTTCACAAGTGTTTTTCCACTGCTTGGAGTCTCCATAGATATAGTTTCAAAATCTTTATCCATGTCTAGGTTACTTAGAAATAGGATCACTACATCATTTTCAAGGGAAGAAAGACAACTTTGAAATATCCTGTCTTGCTGGAAATATTGTTGAACATCTACATTAGTCTCAGGAGAAGGAAAATGACTTTTAACAACAATTTTTTGATCAGCTTCTTCTTTGATCTGGTGGTTAAGCACAGGTTGTAACTCCGAATTGGAATATCCTTTCAAGTAATCAACTACATGATCATTTAGTGCATGTGGGTTTTGTTGGTATTCCTTACCGACGATAATTTCATCATGTGAAGCAGTGCTATTGTGAATGCAGTTGAACTTCCCTATTTCTTCTGTTACATCATGATTTGCTTTCAACCATTCAAAGGAAGAAAAACATAATGGAAGATAATCTCCACTTGCAAGTTTACTTCTCTCATCGTGCTTGGAGGATTTCTGACTTGACACATTACAAATATTTTGTTTTAACAGTTCGAAAGAGGAAAAACACAATGGCAAGGTCCTTTTACCTGATTTCAAACTTTCTCCAATTTCTTCACTGTTATCATAGGCACGTTTTTCAATATCTTTGGATTGCTGAAAATGCTCTTTTTCGTCTTTATCTTTGACCAATGGATGCACTTTTGAACTTACAAGATCTTCTACACAACAAGTAATAGGGACATCAAACACCTAAGAAGAGTGCTGCAATGTCTTGTCAATTTGTTTCATTTGTTTTGTGTGATTTTGCATCAGCACATATTTGTTTGTCTCAATAATGATCTCAGAATTTTCTCTCAACAATTTAAATGTAGCAAAGCATAAAGGTAGAGAATTCTCTTTAGCTGATCCAACACTTTGCTCTTTGTAACTGTGATACGTAGATTGATTTATCTCACTGTGTTATTGAAAAAGAACGTCTTCAACATCACAATCATCCTCATATTTGTCATATACAGGAAAATCAACCACATATGTGATGTCATATAACAAGAACAAACTGGGAACATCAACCTGTTCTTCAACAAACTGATTTGTAAAATCATCTTCTTGACTGTCTACAAATGAATACATAAAACAATCAACCCTTTGCTTATCATGAGATGGATTAGAAGCTAAATCAACACCTCCTCTTTCAACACATGGAATATAATTTTTTGCAAGATCATTAGCATTGGAGACTTCAAGAGGACCTATGATATTGTCAATTCTATGCTCAAGATTCCAATCAACTATTTTCTGTTCATATTCACTTTCATGTTCTTGAGCATTCAACCCCTCATTTTAGATCTGTTTACATGCTTGGATGTTGTGTTAAATGTCCTGGGCAACATTAAATATTTGTTGTAAGGACTTAGGTCTTCTTTCCATCAGGAGGAAAGACGAATTTGGATGGAGAGTAGTTGCATAATGGAGCATGGAAACAACTTCAGTGGGTTGAATTTCGTTGGACAAATTGTGATAGATACTGGAAAACCTTCTACTAAATATAGAAATAGTTTCATTGTTCTTCTTTTTTAAGGCATAGAACTCTCTAAGCTGTAGATCCAGATATTTCTTCTTTCCCCAAAACCTTAAAAAGACATCTTTCAATTCCTCCCATGAGCTAATTGTCTCTGGCTGCAAATGTTTAAACCAGTATTTGGTGTCTCCTTTCAAATATTGAAAGAAGGCCCTCGTACAAACATCATCATGGTCTATCTCAAACAAATCTATAAAATTCTCAAACCCTTGGATGTGTTTTTCAGCTGAGATGGTATCAGGTTCCCCATCAAACACAGGTAGGTACTTATAGTACTCCGGAGGAAAATCATGAAGGACTTGAGGTAGTTTTAAGGGTCTGTATCTATGCTGAATCTTGGAGGACGTTGGATCAAATATAGGAGGTGAAATACTAGTCTTGGATTCATGGGGCTCATCAACTTGGCTATGGTTATCACATGGCTTAGATGGAATATTTTTATCAATTCCAGTGATAAAATGAGGAGATATTTGTGTAAATTTAAGAGGAGGATATATAATTTTTAAATTGTCACGATCATCATTTGCATGCAACAAGTAAAGAAGAACTTGTCTAGCATTTTCAAGAAAGGACCAGAGGCAACTTATAACAAATAGTGAAATGACTTGGAAAAAATCCCATTTTAAGCACTTGTTTTATTCCATAATGTTTTTTCATACCTCTGCCAAGGGGTATCATCTTCTAGTGAATTCTCTGAACTGCATTTGAAATTTGAGTGGAGTCGCCAATAACGTTTTGGTATCTGGATTCTACCTTGAGAGTGGAGTCTCCATTGAAGATTTTAATTTCTGGATTCTTCTACCAGTGGAATCACTTTCAAACTGATGTTTTGATATGTGGAGTTGCCAGAGCAGTAATACAACCAATATGTGCCTAAGTGTTTGCTGCTCTTAGACCTTAGAACTCAACCATGTCGTTCTTTCCCAGGGAAAATTTTTCAATTTCATCCCTGACAACAACGCCAAAATGTTAGCACTTTGTAAATTTTGTCTCGATGATAGAAAAACGACAGAGGTAACTGTTTCAACTAGATTTAGAGATGAGGCACTAGCCTGCTCAACTCAGAGAGGGCTCTCTTGTGTCACTTGATATTTCTTTAGAAATTGGTGGCTAGTTTTGGTTCGTTTTGGGGGGTATTATGATGTTGCTGAAGAAGTGGGGGGTAACATTTGGGCTATGGAGTCAGAAATAAATAATGAAGTATTAGGTCATTAGAGCTTATCTAGAGGAGAAAGGCTAAATGAGGCAATGAGTCTGGGTTTTCAAATTGAAATTTGCATGGCAAAAGAGGAAAAAGGAAAACACATAACTGCTTCAGAGCATATTAAAATGAATTCTGAAATAGTTGAGAAGAGAAATCACATGAATTTAAATTGCTAAGTCTAGAGCATCATCAGACGAATTCCAAACTTTTAACTCTCCAATTTAAAAGAGGAACTTGCAAATGGAATTTTAAAGACACAGAAAACACACACTATGAAAGAAGACAAAACTCATATCACAACCAATTAGAATCTTTTCATAAACAATTCAAAAAATTGCTTCTACATCATATATTCAGTTTAGCTCCATGATTTTACAAAGTCTACCTGCAACGAGGGCATGCCCCCTCCTCCTCTCATGCTTTTTATATCCTCAGAATGATATATATATATAGAGGAGTTACTTGTGTAATTCAAAATGATTAAACTTCCCCATAATTGTAAAAATAGAGGTCAGTTACAAAAAGGAGTAATGTATAACGACAATTCTCCTACTTTAAAGGGATCGTTATGAACATGTCTGACATATCTGGGGCTTTTTCCTTTGAATGCCATATGTCCAAAATTTGCTGGAACATACTCAATTCTACCTGATAGTTCATTCCAGCTTGGTGATTTCCTCCTTTAGAGTGCTCAACCAGGCTAATTGATTTTCACCAACGCTGTCAACCGCCTCCACTCTGATTTCTGTCTTCTGCCATTTGCTCCACTTCTTCTTCATTGCTTTCTTGTAGAGTTAGTCCGCGTGTCCATTGATGATTAGGTCCCTCATAATAGGATTTAATCTGACCAATGATTCTGGTTCTATCACAGGGTCAGTATGGAATTTGGTTGCTAATATCTGCGCAATTGACCTTTCTTTCTTACTCATTGATAAGCTTGCCATGTTAGTTGAAAACCATGTTTTACTGGATACTGTTTGATTGGCTTTGTCCATGTCTTCCAACTTTGCAGAGACCACAATTTTTGTTTTCCTTAACTCTACAGAAATCAGGGAATCGATCCAGTTTGAGATTACTTCACTTATGAATGAGACGACGATCTCCCGGAGTAGAATAACGCCACCCATATTTGAAGATCAGTAGTCCTTGAGTCTCAATCATGAATTACTGACATGATTACTTGCAGGTACGTTGGTTTGTCACGCTTTACCAATATATTTCGAATGATGAGCCTTTGATTTAGTTATCCAACGACGTTCACCTGACATTTTTCGGACGTGAAGTACCTGAACGAGTGATGTGAGGTGATTTGACTAGCCATCACCTTCCCCCACATGAATTGTTGATTTGACATATTAGACCACGTGACATTAGGGCTTTTGGGAAAATGGTTTCAGGCAGACCACTTTTTGCCTCAATGTACCTCTGAGGGCGCCATGCGTCCACGAATAAAACCATAATAGTTTTCCCCGGCCCGACTTTGCATAGTTAAATTCCGTGCTATTTCGCCGCCCGATATGGGTCTCGATCATTGATCTGGGATGCTTCAATATCCACAGTCTGTTGGATCCTCTTCTTTGTGCTCCCATATATTTGTCCACATGCTTCCACATATGACCTAGAACTCAAAATCGCGCCATGTCTCTACATCGCTTTAGTCACCCGTTAAATCTGAAACTCGGATTTCAAGTGTAATTGTTATGGTGATAACATAGGCTCCAACTGGGGATGCTATCCTCCCTGTGAGGTAGCAAAGAACTATAGACCCAGTGCCTTCTTCGTTGGGCCACTTTCAAAACATGTGTGTGTATCCTGTTACTTCTTGGAGACTAAACGTCGAATTTTAAAACCGAACTTTGCAAACTGCTCTCAACTGGACACAAAGAAAATACTGCTAGGATCCAACTATACATAATACTAAAAATTTAAAACAATACTCAATCAACAAACTTATTCGCACACTCCTACCTACCCTAACTGCTGAAAAGGACTGTCAATCAAGTGAATTCAAAATTCCAATGTAACCATGCAAGCATTTTATCCACTATTTGTTTACTATGCACAAGCTTGCTCCAAATCCTGCTTACTAATAATTCATTCAAAAATTCATCCATAAATCCAAATCTCAAAAAATTAAAAACATTTGGAATGTTCATTTCCTCCAACAGGATCACAAATGGATCTTCTAAAATATGCACAAAACAATCATCATGTTTCACTCCTTCCACAACATTTTTGTTTTCAGGTGATTCAACTTGTTGACTTCTATTGAAAAACTGACAGATTTGTTGAGAAGTCTGGTAGTAATAATTTCTTGAGTCATAAGGAAACCATGGTTGGAGATCATCATCTGGTGTAAAAAGACTCATATTTGATACAAACATTGCTTCCTTGCAATCCACTATTATTTTTAGATTCTGATTGTAAACCTTCTCCATATAATATGTCTTAGGATCCTGAATCATATGAGGGAATGTTTCCTCTTCAGGGGTCAAGACATAAGAACATGCCTCCTTCACAAGTGTTTTTCCGCTGCTTGGAGTCTCCATAGATGCAATTTCAAAATATTTATCCATGTATAGGCTACTTAGAAATAGGATCACTATATCATTTTCAAGGGAAGAAAGACAACTTTGAAATACCTTGTCTTGCTGGAAATATTGTTGAACATCTACATTAGTCTCAGGAGAAGGAAAATGACTTTTAACAACAATTTTTTGATCATCTTCTTCTTTGATCTGGTGGTTAAGCACAAGTTGTAACTCTGAATTGGAATATCCTTTCAAGTAATCAACTACATGATCAACTAATTGACCACACAAACATGATGAAATGCATGGTCAATAATGGGGAGGCTGAATGTGTTGGTGTCTTTCTCCCAGTAGAGGTACAAAAAAACTACAAATTCATAGACCTAGAGGAGAGACTAAATACATAATTTGTGGTCAGGTTTTATGAGTTCCATGGCACCAACAGGTTACTGGCCTCGTGGTGGAAAGAAGATAAGAAGTTCACAAACATGAGCAATGGATGGTACAACACAGTAAACCTTAGAGAGCCTTATATGCATTTAATGGATTTAATTTGCTGCTTGTATAGGGAAAAATATTGTTCAAAGTTTTCAGAGGTGTGGATGCCCTTAGCATATACTGTGGCAATCTCTGGGAGCAATTTTAATTGGAGAGCCATCGTTTCCAAGCAGCTGAGTATCAACATCCTACAGGCCCAGACACCAAAAGACAGAGAAACATCAGTTTTCTACATGGCATCTTACATGTTGGATGTAGTTTGCATGAGGAACGTTTTCGCAGTTATGAATTTAAGATGGCATGTTGTTGAGTTATCCATGCATGTTTATTTCAGAATTTTGTGGGAAAATAGGTACAATTTTTTTTATGCCATGATATGTGATCAGTTCATAGCCTGAGTGCACTTCATTATATTTAGAAAAGAATGCCCAAGGATTTCAACAACAACCAAAAAGAAGATTTCCAAAGTGGGCCACTGGTATTTTGAAGAAACAAGCACTTATATCAGAGTATTCGGGGATATTGACACACCACACCTACTTCCCGTTCATGTCCCAAGCCATCTCATATTGGGAGAAATTTGTTACCAGACTATTCTGCAAGGCTATACTGCCTCTTTGGTAAAGGATAAGAAGAAGGATTTCATACCCTATGGTTTTCATATCGGGTTTTACATGGTAAAAGACACTACACATGCGAAATAAGAGGGATTGAGTTAGCTTGAGTATTGGTTCCCCACAGGTTTTTTTTCGCACGCATGGTCCAAAAGGACTGGTACTCCCACATATGTTGTAGGTGTCCTCATGTTGGCCATATGCTCATGATAGCTTCGAAGATGAGATATTTATCGAGGGTGCCCAAGACTGGGAGAAAGTGCTCTATAGAAGGGCTAACCCAAATATGACCAAATTCAAAGAAATGACCATGGATGAACAAGTTGATACTATAGACCACACTGCTCAAGAAGCTATTAAGGTAAGAGAAAAAAACTGAGCAGTAGAAGCGACCGAGGCACAAAGAAGGGGGATATTGTTACTAGAAGAAGCCGAGAGAGCTATGCAAATATTAGGGAAAGATCCCACACTTAATCCTTTGATAAAATCTTTGAGAATTACCCAACTAATATAAACGAGGAGGAAAAACTAAATAATTCAAAGACAATCCCACTGGAAGAGTGTTGGGCTCCGGATTTATAACATTTTCTTGCTGGTTCTTGAAGACATTGTTTACTCTCCTGAAGACTTTTGTTTAGCAAATGGCATTCTTTCTGTGCTATTCATGTTCTGTTACACATATATGTTCCATTGTATACAGAAACCATGAAGTGCTTCCAAAACCAC
>JASDQU011313031.1:8834-24867 GCA_032191745.1 Picea mariana
TGAAATGCAGGTGCACGTTTGTTCTTATTTAAACAAGAATGAAACTTATCCAAGTCTAAAGTATTGAAAAATATGTGTGTTCCAACATAGGCTCCATCTAGGGATCGTGTCTCCCTATGAGTCATGAAGAACAGTAGACCAAGTGCATTTATTGGGTAAATGGAGTCATTATTGCATTTTGTGGAAACTTTTCAGAAAATGATCACACTGTAACTTATAAAACTTTCAAAACACATCAAATCATGACTTTTGGTTAGGACATTTGAAATTTTTCTCCCCTGAAACTATATTCAGATTTGTTCAAGATAATCAAAAAAACTTTAACCTATCTATCAGACTCTATTTGATCTTATTTGTGTCAAGGCAAAGTGATTTTAATGATTTAATTTGGGAGTCCAAAGTTGTCTTAGGATGTAAATCTTGTCGAGAGGAAGACTAACTACCAGAGTACATTATAATACATGTATAACAACCTTGTAGATATTGTAGACTTTGCTTCACTGCCAACGATCCTGTTCAGTACCCCAGTGAGGTTATCTAATTCCCAAATTGAATTTCCTTTCACCACTTCATTTTGTAATATTGCATTTAAATGCTTGATATGAGGGCAATCATTTAATGAATTTCCTTTCATCATCTCCTTTTTCGAACTAGATGGGGGAAATCATTTAGATGAATTTCCTTTCACCATCTGTCTTATATATATTTTTAAGCATGAAGTGGGGGAAATCAATTTGTATGTCATATACCAGGGATGATATATGCTTATAATTTAGTAATAGAGGTCTGTCAAATCACTTTGATTACTCTGGGTTAATTTCCTTCCAACCTTCAACACACCTTCTCCTACAAGGAATTTTTTTTTGCGGGGGATTTTTACTTTTCAAGGGATTTCCTTGAGTGAAATCAATCAGTTTTAATATGTTAGAAAATATAAAGTAGTCAAGATTAACCTAGACATACTTTCTTCCAGTTAAATTGAAATGTGTGTATAAATATTTGCCTAACATTACTTTGAGATAAGTTTCTGAGTTTTCAGAGTTAAGGCGAAATTTTCTCTCTGTGAAGACCAAGGGATAAGATGAGAACCAAAAGGAATAGAAGATTTAAGGTGGAAATATTGGAAAATTAAGAGTTCAACAACTCTGTTGCGAATAGGTTCAATCTTGCATAAGATTTTCAATGATTCTCATATTTCTTTAAGATCTTTTATTTGTATTTTATTTATTAAACATCAGATGAAGCCTTTAAGATTAGTCTATAATTATCATATTCTTCTTATCATTGGTTAGGTGACAATATTTATATAAATGAGACTTATTTTAGACTTAGCTAAATCCCTCTGAAAGCTTCAACTTGTTTCAGTAGGTTTTAGAAGTTCATACCTGAAAATTTCTTCATATTTATGACTAAGCTGACTATTTATTTATCAGCTGTTTTGGGAGAATACCTCTCGGGCACTGCAGAGTGAGAAGGTACCAATCCAAAGAAGAGAATTTCTTCTGGATTTGAATCGTAGGTATGTGTTCATGAAACTCTTCAATATCTAGAAGCTCTTTGTAGGAATGTAAATGATTTATCCCAAGTGCCCAGAAATTTGATTCGGCTAGTAATTTAGCCAAACCCTGACCTTTGACCAGTTTGGTTGATTTTACTTCTAGGTCAAATTCTTGAATCTTGGCCAACCATCTGCTTATTTTTCTATCTCTATCTGGCTGAACTAATATGTCTTTGACAATGTTGGTTGGTACATAGGTGATTACCTCATAATGTAGTACATAAGTTCTGAAAGATTTGAGATCTTTCACCATTGCATATTCTTTCTTTTATAGTATATCATATCTTAGTTTAGCATCTCTAAGAATTTTACTAAATAATGATATTGGCATCTCAAAACCTTCATCGTTCTTTTGTAAGAGCATGATCGCGATAGTTTGTTTGGGGGAAAATGAGAAAATCAAGAATTCCTTCATATAATCTAGGTTGGCCATCACTGGTGCTTCACCTACAACTCTCTTGATACATTTGAATGAGGCTTTGGCTTAGTTTTTCCATTTAACCTCGATATCCTTATTGAGAATATCTGTAATCAATTTTACAATTTCAGTGAAGTTTGGGATAAATCATCTTAAAAAATTATTTTTTCCTAAAAATGATTGAATCTCTTTTCTATTCCTAGGAATATTTATTGTATCTATAGCTTCAACCCTTTTTGGTTCGATTTTAATTCCATATATAGATACTATGTGGCCCAAGAGTTTACCTTCCTGCATAGAAAAATGTAATTTCTTGGGGTTCAGAAACAAACTAAAATTTTGACATTTCTCAAAGGTTTGTTTGAGGTGAACCAGGTGCTCTCCATCAGATTTCTAAAATACTGTTAGATCATTAAAATAAATCAATACAAACTTATCTCTTTCACTGACAAAGGAAATATCCATAGCTCGTTGGAACGTGGCTCCTGCGTTCATCAATTCGAATGGAATTTCGTCATACATGAAGGTACCCCATGGGGTGGTGAACGTGGTTTTTTCCTTATCATCCTCATGGAATGCAATTTGATTATATCATGAGAATTCGTCAATCGTGGACATTCTGTTTTCCCCAACCACTTTTTCCAACATGTCGTCCATCTTGGGTAATGGATAATTATCTTTGAGGGACGATTTGTTTAAATTTCTGAAATCTACACACAGTCTGATTTCACCAGTTTTCTTTATTACCAGGACTAGGTTGGCTACCCACTCGGAGTGTCTAAGTGGAACAATGATTTTATCATCCAGGAGCTTCTTTACCTCCTTCTCTATCACAGGCAGTAGTATGGGATTTATCTGTCTAAGCTTCCGCCTGAATGGTTTAACACCCTGCTTTAGGGGAATTTTGTGTTCGATTATGGTGGTATCATAAGTTCTTAATTCATCGTAGCACCAAGCGAAAACATCCTTGTACTACTTGATTAACTCTGCATATTTTCTTTTTATTTCAGGGGGAAGGTATTTAGATATTTTTACTAGCTTAGGAGTTTCTTTGGTGCCTATATGGAAATCTTCAACCTCTTCAGGCTGAGGCTGCAAAGTAGACTTCAAGGGAATATCATCATGATCAAATAATCTCTCCAAAGGAATTAGACCTTTAGGGATCTGATTATTTTTCAGTACCAACATGCAATGATTAGAGATCTTATCTCGAAACTACTGAGGATCTTCACCTTCCTGCATTATCCAAGCATGGTCATTTTGATTTTCCTGATCGATATGCGTTTTGGAAAATTCGTCCACCATTTTTAGGAATTGTCTGATTTGCTCATCATCTTCGAAGACCTACCAGTGTTGTATATTGTTTGGTATTGAGGGTATGTGCCTCATTTCTATGTGATACTTCAGTTTGAGAACAATGGGAGGTACAAACATTGCGACTTCTTTAGCCAATGAATCTGCATGTTGATTTTTTGTTCTTGGGATGTGACGAATATTAAACAATGAGAAACAAATTTCAACCAGATCCTAGGAACAATTCTTGTAATATCTCAACCTCAAGTGTTTGTCCTGATATTGCTTCTTTATCTGCTTTATAATTAATTATGCATTGCCATAACTACTAGGTTTTCAATATTCAACTTTCTGGCAGCCTCTAATCCTAAAACCAGGGCTTCGTATTCACATACATTATTGGTGTAACCGATGAGTCGTTGTAATCTGTAAGAGAAAGGGATAATAAACGCTTCTTCGGGTGCCACAAACAACACTCTATCTCTTGTTACTTCACAAGATGAATCACCATCGAAATACATTTTTCAAACTCCAACGCTATTTACATTTTTATTTATCTTTTCTATTTTTTCTTTTTCTGTAGAATTTTCTTCTATACATTCATATAAATCATCATCAATCGATAATATGCAGTTTCCTAAATCCTGATCTATGACATAAACAGGATAATTGTTTGGATTCAACAGATCACCTACTGTATATTCCAACCTTGTTTCTCTATACAGGTCGGTGAACTATCCATCAAAGATCGGAATTGTAGCGTATGTCATGTTGAGTTGAAGGGATCCTCCAAGTTTGGCACCCCAATACCTGGAAAACAACATGTCGTACTTTGGAGGGATATCAACAACAACCACATTCATCATAACACTTTTTATAGGAATCTGTGCAATATTAAACACTAAATCTTTAATCATACCCACACATTTAACTTTTCTCTAATCAAAATAATATAGATCTTTGTATGGTCTGGTAATTTTGAGACCAAGTCTATCCGTAATACCTTTGGGCATCACATTGTGGTAGGCTCCAAAATCCAACAAGCAGTTATGGAGCAGATGATCATGCACAGTCAGGGTAATGTAGAAGGGAGTGACAGAATCTCTGGCATTCTCAAAATGTGGACCAAACATTATAGTTGGTTTATCATCTTCTAAATTTATAACATCCGCATGAATTTTAGCATCAGTAAAATTTATCATTTTAGTGATCTATTTTCTATATGTAGGGTTTTTTTCCAACTCAGCCAGGGGCACAGGGATCTTGATTTTGTTAAAATTGTTCTCTAAACTAAAACTTCTTGTTGTCTTTTCGGATTCTCTATTTGGGGATTCCATATCCCTTTTTTATGATTTATTAGTTTTTGTTGCTTTCGTTTCAGCTGTTTTTGTTTTGACAGTCTGTGTTTCAGCTACTTTTGTTTTAGCTTTCTATGTTTCAGTTGCTTTTATTTTGGCATTTTGTGTTTCAACTGCTTTTGTTTTCGCAATCTGTGTTTTGGCTGCTGGTTGAGCCACCTCATTCGCTTTATTTCTCGAAAATATTTTGTCCGGTTGGGAAGTTGTGATATTTCTATCTCTGGGCCTGAAATTATACTTTTGTTGAAGCTCGATCATTATATTGTTAGTGATTCCTTGATAAGTAGAATATTTTGTGATATTTACACTATCATCATTATTATACCAGTATTTTGTGTTTAAATACCTCTCATAATATTGCCTCGTCAAATAAGGTTCTTGACAATCATCGCCAAGATTATTCAAATCTTCCTCTAACTCATCAAAGTTTCGCATGTCATCTCCTCCTATAAAATTTTCGTTTTTAAAGGGGGTTTGAATCTTTTGATCTTCATTTTTTATGGGTCTTTGTTGTATTTCAGGGTTAGGATTCCTCCTGAAATCTTTTCTAACAAACTGCTCTATTTTAGATTGATCTAGTTCCATTTTCGAGATTTTATTAGATAATTCTTTGATTATTTTTTCCATGTCATCCATTTTTTCTTCCGTAGACCTCCCAGATCCAGAAGTTCCTGCTTGTTCTTTGAATCGTCTGGTTTTTTTATTTCCCATTTCAATTTTAGCTTTTATCTTTCCCAATGCCATCATATTTGACTCTATTTCTATAGCATCGTCTTGCATTCTTATGAGGTCAACAGATCTCCTTTCCCTCAACAGTAGGGCAAAGTTGGGCTCAAAAGCCCCTGCGAAAGTCACCTTTGTTGCAGGTTATGAACGTTTAACCTCAAATGGAATTTTGTTATATAGTTTATTAAATCTCTGAGTGAATTCGAGAACTGTTTCTGAATTTTTCTTTCTTAAATCTGTAAACTCGATTAGATAATAAAGGTGATATTTCCTCTCTCCCCATTGTCTGAGAAAGGAATTTTATAACTCGTTGTATGTTCTTATAGAACTTGTTGGTATTCCTTGGAACCAGGTTCTCACCTATCCTTTGAAAGTTTGAACTAGGAGTCTTGAATAAACATCCCCATGCTCAAGGCCAAGGATATCGACAAATTGATCGAAAAAATTTATGTGTTCAGTGATCGTTAAGTCTCCCTCCCCTGTGAACTTTGGCATGTTTTTCATATAGTTTTTGGGTAAATCGTGGAGAGGAACTGGGAGGAA
This sequence comes from Picea mariana, assembly GCA_032191745.1. Lineage (NCBI taxonomy): Eukaryota > Viridiplantae > Streptophyta > Pinopsida > Pinales > Pinaceae > Picea > Picea mariana. Next base: position 14,731 of record JASDQU011313031.1, read on the forward strand.
TAAAGGAGCATACCTAGAAGCTACTTTAGAAAATATTCTAGGAGGTGGGGGTGGTCCTTGACCAACCCCTCCTCCCCCTCCAGCACTAATTCCTCCTCCACCTCCACCACCAAATCCTCCTCCTCCTCCACCACCTCCGAAAACACCTCCTATAGCAGCAGCCATTGATAATCTAGGGGATGAAATTTGGAGATTATAGAGAGGGTTTTCAAAGATGTGCAGTGATCCTTGGGTTACTTCGGGATGAAGTGAAAGGGGTTGTGGGAACTGATCTCCAGGAGATAGAAATCGGAAAAGGGGGGAAAAGGGAGATGAGGGATAAGTTCTTCTAACTTGCAGGATATATAAATGAGAGATCCAATAGGAATCGAATCAGAGTGTAAGGTATGTTCTTCAAAACTTCATGAATTTGGAAATTTTATTTAGGGGACTGGTGGAATATCAATTGAAGTAGGTATCGATATGGGTCATTTTCCTTTATTAGCAAAGGAGTCAATTGGATCGGTTTCAGTCTTAATCTTGGGTAAAATCAAATCGAGGTTTATGATTTCAGCTTCAACTCTATCAGCCGATGTTTCTCTGAAATAGATTTGGGTGGAAATTTCTTATGGGGTTAATTGTTCAGAAGGAACCTTAGTATTATATTGTGTGTGTTTGGGTTGATAAACCTTACTTATAGAAGTAATGGTTTGATTAAGGTATCCCCTTGGTTTTAAAAAAATTTCAGGGTCAAATACGGGCGTGGTCTACTTATCATCCAAATTTTTTCTGGTATTCCTTCGATTGGATGCCAATTTATTAGTAGTGGAGTCTCCAAGTGAAAATTAAAATTATCCTTAATACTGTATTGTATTTTTTTTCACTATCAAAGAAATAAAATTACCATGTCTCTCTACCAGGCAAAAATGACTTCGTCTCTCCATCCTCGGTAATAGCACCAAAATGATGTTGTTCCTGAGATTAATCTTAAGGCTCAAAGAATAATGTCAGGCATCAGGAATTAAGGAAAGTTGGTTTTAAAAGTGTTTTTTCTTCTGTTAGTTGTGTAAAAGTGAAATCCTCAAATGAAATTAATATATGAACAGAACAAAGGTCGTATTTCGTCATCTGAGTCAATTTATCAAATCGAAAGAGGAGAAGAAAATTACAAAACTATTAAACAAACTAAGGCATCAATGACAGAAGAGTCTTACCTTGTTTATAGTAGAAAGAAATGTATAATGCACCCTTGAAAGAATATAAGATGTAGTAATCTAAATAATAGGAAGGTCTTGTATTTGCTGATATCAACTACAGAGGAAAACCTGATTGCTAATTAAATACTAATGAAACGTAATCACAGTAGTTGTTGTACTAAATTGTAAGCATTCATTCGTTCATGAATGACTTAAAGAGAATAGAAGATATGAAATACAAAGAGGGCACATAACTCAAACAACACAAAATTTGGAATCCTTGTCTGCACTTGTACTAATACTCATAAAGGATGAGTTTTCTTAGTTACAATACGACAAGAAGCCACCTATGCTTAAACTTAGAAAGTTATATTTATACAAAATATTCTCAACCTTAAATGGTTGGAATTCCCCTTATTTCTAAAATAGTAAAAATTACAAAATGTACAATGCGAAATGCTTCATTTGCAGCCTTTCTGTTATCCTCCTCATTATGCTACCAAAGGCGTTTTTCTCTCTATTTCCCCATACCCGAAATGGATAATTCTCACAAGTCATCTCATTTGTTTGCAACAATGATACCTTTTCCTTTCTCAATACATTTGATACATCTACTCACAAATTGCGCCACTAGCCTGGAGGGCTCTGTTATATTATTAGCCTCAAAAATATATAAATTCTTTTCCAATTGAGGTAATATTTCTCCCATTCATCTATCCACTAAAACTGTAGACTGTAATTGTAGATTAGACTTCACTATCCATCTATTTATTTGAATAATATCAACCTATTTTATCTATGAGATTTCGGCCTGAGCCTCTTCCACATTTGTCTTAATGTCAAGTTGATGTTTTGTTATGTTAATCTGTCCCAGTACTCTAGAGCTATCTTCTTTATCAAGGCCTAATGATTCTTTGTTGAGTGAGTGGAAAGCCTCTTCACAAAACTCCTTCACTTCCTTAGCYATTTTCYTGCTTTCAGCTATGTTATATTCCCAAGMTTTTAGTATTATATCACCTCTRGTTTGTTCTRAAACAGACAACCTGGAAGTCATAGTTKCTCCTACTTTTGTTGATGACATGAWTGCTTCTTGGAAGGTAGTCYRGGAATAAATAACTCTTCTCTCTATTAAAAAAATGTTATTTAWTTCTTGATCTATCACCCGAAAATGATCTTGGACAATTTCAACATTGGTGAGAAGGATTTCTTGTGCTACTCCCAATTCCTTTCGCACTTCCAAAGCTTGATCTTGGAACATTGTTATATCTACAATCATGTTTTCAGTAGAACTCACCTTGGCTTGCAGTTTCCTTACCAACTCATCCTGTTGGGCAGCCTGTATATTCCTGTGCATCTCCTCGAGTCTGGATTTGAGCTATTGAATTTCCTATTTGTTGCTGGCTCTAATTTTCTTGAAGTCCTTGTTGACCTCACTCTGGACATTCTTTTCTACAGTCTTCATTTGATTCTGCAATTGGCTTATTTGCATATCTTTCTTCTTTAGTCACTCTTTTAAATTTCTGACTAAAAATTGGTTGGCTGGTGAAAAATCCCCCAATGAACCAGCTACTTCTTCATCAAATTCTACCTCCTCTAAGGATTCTCCATCAATCAGCACCCTGTTTCTTTTTACGGCTGAACCTTCCCTTTGGTGTATTTCTCTCTTCACCACAACCTTCCTTTTCTTGTTGAAAAAGAAATCAGAAGGAGGAAACTCTTCAACCAAAATGGGTGTGAGGTCCTCTATGAATATCTCCTCTACATTTGGATTCCCTATGGTCAATTGCAACGGTGTGATGAACTGGATAGGAATGCCAATTTTGGTGGATGATTGTTTCCCAACCGCATTTGTAGTTGATTTATTTGGTGAAATCAGTGGTCCCTCTTCTCCCTCCTTTGTTAGTGTCTTTGCTTGATCTTTGGCTTGATCGCTTGATACATTTTTCGATGGGATATCTTCTTTCTGAGTAGACACCTCAGTCTTCTCCAAATTTTCCTAGTTTTCTTGTCCACTGAAGCTTAATGCTTCTTAGATTTGGGTCTCCATTTGCTGTGCAACTGTAGATGTTGGGGTTCCTCCTTGTAACACTTTAAGGAGACTACTTCTTCGATTCCTCTGAAATTCGTAAAACTCAATCATTTTATCGGGTGGCAGAGCTCGAACATGACTCAAGACCTATGGATATGATCTCACTCTTTTGAAAATCTCGTCTTGAGGAGAATCCTCATGTTCATACCTTTTTAATTTCCATTTGGCCATGTGATTACCCATGACCTTTTGGGGGTCATGCTTCTTGAATTCAATATTGACCATCTTTATTTCTTCCAAGGCCGTGACCTCTACTTTAGAGTGACCAAAATCCAGTAGGGAAGATGCACCAATATGCAGGGGGAAATAGGGCCATACCTTTTTTTGTACTGCTTTGAGCTCCTTGCTAATTCCACCAAGCAAAGTTTGTCGTGCAACCTCTTGGCACACTAGTCGGTTTGGTAAAAATTGTGGCAAAGCATATGGAGGAACCGAACAACCAAAAAACCTAATATAGGAGAAATTTTCCTCTATATACCATTCTTTTATTCTGCCTAGGTTAGTTACAATATTGTCTGAAATTTTGGGAGGGGGATAGCCATATATGGCGGTGTGCATCAACACCACTACCCAGTTGCAGATCTCATAATGGAAGTGATTTTCCTCTTCTTCCCAAAGCTTCAAATGATATATATGTATGGGTTCAGTGCTATTTGGAGTCCATCTCCAGTCCATTTGCGGAAAAGGTGTCATGAAACAGATGACATCCATAATATAGGCCGACATGAAAAATTAGGTCAGTTTCCCTTTGTCTCTTAGTGAATGATATCTTGTAATTTCTTGAACCAAACTTTCTGAGAGTATCTTTGCCTAGCCAAAAGAGTATCCTTATGCTACTATCTGTATAATAGGTACCCACTGTAAAAACAAATGAGTCGTGTTTTCCTTCCCGTAGAGCCTACACAACATCATTGCTATGTACATTATTTGAGGTTCTATTGAGGAAACTGAGTATATACCATGGGAATCGGATCTGAACTTTTTGGGGCAAGAATACAAGTCTTCAATTAATTCAAAAAGGGTTTTTCCGTATTGGTCACATTCCTTCTTGTTGAATTCCTCTAGGAATTTTGCATTATAAACGAAATTAGATACCAGAGACAATTTATACATCACCTTTAGATATTCTGGTCTAAAAGACCCAATTGCAATATTTTATGAATTGAAAATAGTTCTGGTTGGGATATCTACATGGTCCAACTCCCAACCGATCATATCGTTATAGGGAAAGAACTTAGGCCTTGTCGCTATCTTCTGTAGCTCTGTCTGAGAAACAACTTTGTATTTGGTAGATATGTTCTCCTTCTCATTGTCACTTGAATCATATGAGCAATTTACCAATTCATATCGTAAGATGTTGAATACTTGTGTCCAGGATTTGACGTTGTCTATGCTTCTGGGTGAGGTGTCAGAGAGAACATCTGCGTTTTGGCTCAAACATTCACCAGTAGCTTTAGGTTCTTTTCTTGGAGCCATGGTATCAAGACTTCGAACTCTATTATCTATTACAGAGAATGAAAATGTAGAAGATTGATTATTTTGCTAAGCCAACTCTGTGAAAATGAGAATGTAATTCAAAAATGAAAGAAATATTTTTTTCCTTAAGCGTATCAATCTGCATATGCCTTCACTGAAAATGCATTTAATTCCTTTAGTAAAAATATTTGGGTGATAAAGAAGGATCTTATTTGAAATCATTCCCCTAAATCAGCTATTAATGCCATTAATGGTTGATATCTCGTGATCCGGGAAAAGCATAGAGAAAATTTGAATTTACCCACATTTCAAGTCAACGTAAATTTAACGGGAGATAAGATTTCTTAATGTGTTAATAAATCAGGTTTATCCTGTTAATTAATCGTGCTTAACATTAATCCATTTTGGGTTTTCGGACCTCGGGTTATCCCATATTAATTCAAGTTATGATCTCTGAAACATGAAGTCACGATTGATTAATTAACATTAATTATGTTTAACTTTTTAAACAATCGCGCTTAAATTCAAGAGTTTCATGATTTCGTGTATCGAGACTTTTGGTGGTCGCTTGAGGAAGGATCTCCGAAATGCGAAGTTGTGATATAATTAATTAACCTTAATTTCCTTTAATCATTTAATTAACATAGTTTTAAAGATTAAGATAATTTCGTGATTTCGTATATTGGGACTTTGGGGTTCTTACATTTTGGATTGTTAGTATCGCGAAACCCCAAAACCCAACATTTTGAAAGTAGCCTTTAGTGATTTGATCTTTCAACGAGTGGGCGGCTCCATGACTTTTAAGGATTTCAAATCTTTGGATTCAATGAAAGATTTCATCAACAGTGAAATGCAGGTGTGCATTTGTTCTCATTTAAACAAGATTGAAACTTATCCAATTATAAAGTATTGAAAAATATATGTGTTCCAACAGGGCCCAACATGTAGTGCCAGAGGCTGGGGTTAGGGTTCTGACAATGAAGAAATGGAGAGATATGTTGTCATGACTCAGGGGGGGAACACAGTTTCAGATTGATGCGAACTTTTTCCGATGGTGGGACCGACAACTAGTGGCGGTGGATGATTATGCGTATCATGGTGTCTGCTATCGTGATGATACGTATATGGTTCTCCCCAAGGGGGAAGGGTTCAACGATGAGATAGGTAAGAATGATAAATTTTCATTATTTTTGGTATTTTTGACGTTTTTGTGATTTTTTTATATATAAATGTTTTTGTGTGTAACATAACAAATCATTTTTTATGTGTAGATTGTGCACCAATACGTCCGGTGGGCATGTTTCTGTTATATAGGCGAGGAGAGAAATTAGGTGTTGGCAGAACACAACATGGTAGAGGAGTTGATGCATAGCTATTAGAGAATATCAAGGAAAATCTCAAGTGCTTGACTGTTGGGATTCCAGTGCCACATATGGATGGCATACCTCTATGTATGCAGAGGAATGTAGTGGGTGTGTGGAACCGATTTAGGCACTTTCTACGGAAGGTCACGAGAGATGTGATTTTCTATAGTGACTATAGGGCCCCTCATGATGACTAGTGATTTGTAGTTTTAATGGACTTTGATGCATATCTGTTTTGCAGATATATATATATATATATGCAGAGGAATGTAGTGGGTGTGTGGAACCGATTTAGGCACTTTCTGCGGAAGGTCACGAGATATGTGATTTTCTATAGTGACTATAGGGCCCCTCATGATGACTAGTGACTTGTAGTTTTGATGGACTTTGATGCATATATGTTTTGTGGATATATGGGTGGATAGCTCAATTTTGTTATGATATACTAGTTTTGGATGTTTTTTGAACACACACACACACACACATATATGGACATATTGTTTTCTTATTTTTTCTTATGTATAGATGTGTATAAATATTTTAACAATGAATGTTGAATGTGGTGTTTATTAATGAAGTAGATGCCAATTCAATACGAAATTTTCTACTGAGTCAGCTAAAGAATTGAATTGTATTGGTATATGTTCATAAGGGATAAAATGAAATAATTGTTCTAATATTTTTACCCTTAAATATTTTTGAAAAAGGATAGTATGTCAAATAGAATAAGTCAAGTTGAGTCGTGAAATGATGAATTCATAATCTAGGTGCACTATCAAGTGGTGTATGCCCAAAGGGGATGCTACAATTAGGAGTCCAATGATGACACTATATTCTACAAAATTGTTCATTGCAGGGCCGAGATATATTCCCCCAGAGATCACTATGTCATTGATGGGTGACATGATAACCCAAGCAGTGGAAGAAATATTTCGAGAGTTGCAACTAGCTCCATCTGCATATCCAAAATAGGGTGAGAGAAACAACAAGATCTGCAATTCAAGCATTAAGAAGGATAAGTAGATTGACAAATAATTTCAAAAAAGGGAAAAATAAATCAACCATAGAACACTATAATACATATGGTACAGAAGCACTAGATAGCGTAAGGATTATGCATAGTACTTTTTCAAATAGAGCATGTTACAGGGCTCCGATAACGAATTTCCATGATAATATGGTAGCTCACAAGCTTCTCTTTTTAAAACTTGTTTAATTATAGAGGGGCCATGCCATAAGGGTTCGAACTTACCTTCCCCTAACTTGTCACGGTCTTGGTCGTAGATGTTAGAATTTGGTAGATTGGAGGTACTTTTGCATTGACGACGCCCAACATGTGGAACTGACCAAGCACACTTTCTCCCTGGTGACTTTATAATACGTTTTTATAAAGTAACTTTATAAAGTTGGGTCTTTTAATTTTTTAATGTAAAAGTGACTTTATGATGTTATGGGTCACTTTAGTGACTAAAGTGACCTCAACGGATGATTAAGTCATGAACGTTGATTTCATCAGGGAAAGATCTAATCTTGAACGTCAATCTCATTGGAAGACCAAGGGTTAGGGAAGTTACATTTAAAAATTGATTAAAGGGAGTTCATGAGGGAGAGATATGGTGTGGTTTTGAGGAGAGTGAGAGGGAAGGTGAAGATGCATGATTCCCAAGGGATTTTTTTTTCTTGGAGGGAAGAGAAACAACAAAGGGATTTGGCATGCATCCCTAGGAGAGGGAGTGGCACATAGTCGAAGGAGAATTTGCAGCATTCAATGTAGTACACATAGTAGCTATAGTAGAATCTGTACAGTAGTGTTTGTTGGCCATACAATGAAAGGAGGCACAAAAATTGAGGTTGTGAGTATAAAACAAGTTGGCATGATTTTCTATGCTATTTTTCTAAATTGTTTTGTTATGTACCATATTGTTTCTCTTGGCACAAGTTTCAGGACATTTATGTGATTGTTTGTGGAGGTTTGTTGGAAATTCTAGGTCATACAGGCACTACAGTCAAGGAAATATTCCCTAGTTACAGTCTAGCACAATTTATATAGAGGAATGACTTGTTGAACAGAGAGATAGTCTGTGTTGTATTGTTGATGCTATTTTTTTTTGTACAATCTCTAATTTTCCTAGAGTTGAATAAAGATAATTTTATCCTCAAATTTGTCCTTAATTTCCTGTGTAGATTTCAAGTGGTAATGTTCATATTTTTGTGCCAAATGAGGTTTATAGTCTGATGTTAAAGAGTTATTTTTGCTGCCATTTTATTTCAAAACTTGTCTAATAGTGTTTATGCTCATGAAGTAAAGTTGTATAGTCGTTGGAGATTTGTAGGAAGATGAAATATAATTTAGACTAAGTGTTATGATGAAATAAGATGCATTTTAACATGGTATCATAGCATGTGTTCTGAAGTTCACTAGGAATCTTTGGAACTTGGGACATCAAGTGATTTGTTGGAGCATTTTCTTGAAGGAGGGAGAAGAGGTTCTTTGTCAGGTGGAAAAAGATGAATTCCACCATCAAGTTTGAAGATAGGTTGGACAGGATCTCTAACTACATGAAGTGGAAGGTTAGAATCACCAATGTTCTCAATGAGAACAAATTGTGGTTGTTTGCGACCACCATTGTGCATGTAACTGCATCATATCCCATAGATCTTAATGTTCATGAGGCAAAGGAAGCCAAGACTCAGAGAATCATCTTGGACGGGTTCATAGACCACCTTATTCTACACTTGGCTGAGAAAAAGACAACAAAAGAATTGTGAGATGCACTGAAATATTTGTATGAGGAAAAGAACAAGAACTAGAAAATGGCTCTCTAAGACAAGATCCATAGTGCTCGAATGGCCAAGGGAGAGAGTGTGGCCACCTACCTCACCCGGATTGCATAGGTGAAGGATGAATTGGAAGATATTGGAGAAGTTATACCTAACTTAGACTTGGTGCAAATATCCCTCAAAGGATTCACCAAGGAGTGGGAGGTTTTCGTTAACTGCATGGTGGGGAGAGAAAATCTCCTTGACTGGAGCATATTGTTGGATGAATTTACATAGGAGGATATCTAGGAGGGGTCAAAGGAAAATGCAATGGATAGCGAAAATGACAAGAATGTTTCTCTTTTGTGAAAGATAAATGAGAAGAATAAGGGCATGAGCAAGGTGATATGATTTGCATGTCACAAGACTGGTCACTATGCTATTTCGTGTCCAAACAAGAAGAAGAAGAAACCAAAACCAGAGGTGTCATCATCAACAGAGATTGTAGAGTTTGTTGAGAGATATGAGAGGGATTTATGTCTCATGACTGGTCCTGTGGGCAGTGGGTGCCTAGCATTCGAGTAAATTGAGTCATGGTTTGTGGATAGTGGAGCTTCTCGGCACATGACGGGGTTGAGGTCAATTTTCCTCAATCTTACAGAGATAGACTTAGACTGAAATGTGAATTGTGGAGTTGGCCCATAACTTGTAGTAAAGGGGGTTGGAAGGGTTAGATTCCAACTAGATTTATGAGGTTTTCTGGAGGTTGTTGAGGTATTGTATATTCCAGAGTTGACTGTTAACTTGCTCTCAGTGCCAGCTTTGGATGAGAGTGGATTTGGATTTTTATTCTATGGTGGACATGTGTTTTTTATCTTGTGGGAGAAACTGCTAACACAAAAGTGATGCTTGGTGTCGGGTATGAGGGCTTGTACAAGTTGTTGGGATGACCTGTGTTGGGGTCCAGTGGATTTATGGATTCAAATTCTATGTTGGAAAGTGGGCAGGTTGCACAAGAGAGATATTTGGTATTGGGGACTCAATCCTCTTCTAAGACTCTTAGAGGACTCAACAGGAATGGGTGGAAATAGATGGATTCTCAGAAGAGTGTGTAGTCTTCTAGGAGCATGTCTTTAGTTCGTGGAACATTAGAGGTAGAAAAAGAGACTTCCAGTGCATTGGGAGTAGTGGTTTCCTACTCAAAGGGAGAAAAGACTTCTAGTACAAGGGGAGAAGCTATGACAATTGATGATTTGGAGGCATTTTCTTGTGG